>RPFO01000076.1:1843095-2118095 GCA_009746045.1 Mesostigma viride
AGGCCGCATGTCTCCCCTCTTCTGCTGGGTCCTTTGGATTTGTACAGGCCTTTTGACATGATGCTCTATGTGGACAGTTCTATGGATAGTAGGAAGGTCACAGAGGTCAGGGGCCGTGCAGCAGCATTAATATCCCTGGTGCAGGAACAGTCCTCTCTGGTCTGCTGGTACAGTCGGTTGCAAAACAGGGTAACTCCCAGCAGTGACATTGCTGAGTGCAGGGCAATCTGTGAAGGGCTTCATACTGCTCTTTACTTGAGGGAGCTATTTTACCAGCTATGTCAAGTGGCTTCTGTCGGTTGCAGATGCCACACTGGTAAGAACTGACAGCATGGGCATGGTGCAGTTTGTGCACAGGCAGCTGGCCAGGAGCAGGGACCTTGATTATTTGTTGCTCAAGGAAATGTCTTGCTTAGCTAACATTGAACATGTGGCTGGCGTGGACAACCCTGCAGATGCTCTCACCAAGCTGGAGGAGAAGGCTGAGCTGCAATACCCTTTGCTTCGTGGGCTCATGGTCTCCAAGGGGGGGAGGCCAGAGTAGACCAAACAGCCTTGCTCTAGGTGGGAGGCATCCCAGTGGGCTGGGCAGCCACGTGGTGGCTGACAGCAGGTCCTTCAGAGTTCAGACACACTCTGCTGGACAGGGGTCAGGGTGGAGTCACTCCCCTGGCTGAGAATTTCGCCTGGCTCTGTCATGGAGCTGCAGAAGAGTCTTAAGGACTTTGTAATGGGCCTTGGGTCTTCATGGAATGGACCCTGCAATTAGGGCAGCCCAAGTGTTGGCTCTAACAGGTTGCTGTACATTTGTATATATTCTCTGTAACCAACCTGTTGCATGCTAGTAAAATCCCTGGTTGTGTGACCATGTTGGACGTGGTTGCCAGGGGCCTCACTATGGGTTATACTTCTTTATAATAAAACATAATCTTGTTATTGTCATGTCTTGTTGTTTGTGTTGCTCAGTTCCAGGAGCTGATCCAAACCTGGAGGATATGGGGTGGGGTTCGATTCCCCAGCTGACCTCAGCCTGGCATGTATGAATCCTGAGTTTATCCCTCAGTGAGGACATGGGCTCCCCATGTGTTGGCTAACATTTGTCAGGGCTCTCTCAGTCTTTGGAAGGATTTAAAAGATAAAGGAGGCTCCGTGGCGGGCGCCATATGAACGGGCGCCTGTGATAACTGGATGACCAGGAACTCACAATAGTACGTTCATGGACTCCTCTATCCAAACTCCTCTGACTAAGTGAAGACCTAACTTTAATCTACACCAGGTTCCCAAAGAAAGGGTTGGGATGTCATGTGGGTCAGAGGGCAACCTTTGAACCAATGAGCAGGCCTAGCTAATATTTGGAGGCACCTCAGGTTCCAAAAGAAAAGGCAGGTCTGGTCTCTGGGAGGGATCAGATGTCTGAAGGCTTGTGGGGACAGTGGCTGATAGGTTCTCAGGCTGGTCCAAGCTCCAAAACAAGAAAGGATTGGAGTTAGCATATTGGGGCACCAATGTGCTAGATGGATGCAGGTTGAGGAGACCTTTCCAACGCCGTGTCAACCGCCTAGAACAGACAAGGGACTAGAAAGTTATCAAGTCCCGAAGTACTGCCGACCGGTGGGCGAGGGCGGGGCACACTCAGGGCATAGTGGACAGGACACGTGGCAGGCCGTGCCTGCACAGGCTTAGCCTGTATTCTCACGTGACTGGGACACAGTGTACTGAGGGCTCAACGGTACTGTAGTTAATATTGCCTGGCAAGCAATATTATTCTACTAAGCTACTTGGCTTGTAGAGATTCTACTTCCGGTTACTACAATCCAGAAACGGGTTCATTCTGATGAGTATTGCTCGAGATATGAGCCAGATACTGTTATACTACATTCTACTTGGATTCGGTGATTCTACGGTGGTTCTTCAAGTGACGCGTGGCATACGACGTCTTGTCACAGTGTACGATAGGACATTTAGTCTCCGACACTGCGGTCTATTCAATGCTATTGATTAGACGTAACAAATAGTGACAGGACTTGTGCGACAGGACACTGATGTGACTATTTATGGATAACGAGTCGAGATCTGCTGGTCCAGAGTGAAGGACAGCAATATTGTGAGATGATCTGTCCTATCAGTCATCTGGATGTGACTGCGTCACAATTAGTATATAACGAGCAGGACGCTGCCACTTGGTAGCACCACTTTCCCTGCACCTGTGTCCTCGCACCTTTGGCGACGGTTCTCACGTGCCTCGTGCGTTCTGTGCTGGTAGCCATAACCAGCAACATAAACCTATTGATTAATATAACTACTTCCTCTGTAGATATTAATCAGTGCAGGCTGAACCACAGTTCAGCCACAGTTTCGTTAACTCGAATTACAAGCGAGTTCGTAATCTACTGATTACGGCATTGATTTCTGGTGTCGTCAAAATTTACGGTGTTGTTCCATAATATGGGAAGCACGCGTGAATTTCGTGAACCATCTCTGGAGGCGCGGTGGATCCTTCGTCACGCCTCAATTTCAACGTCAGCGGAGCAGTTGTCGAATTTGTTATCTCGAAGGTCATCGGCAAGCATCTACGTACGAATCTGCCTGCAGCAGGATGCGCCACATATGAACGTTAAGTTGCGCGTGCAGTGGATTTCAGTTTTTTATGATCTGAATTTTACGGGAATGATGTAGCGAAGTTTTGTATTCCGTTACTGGCCTGTTTTATGTGCACGGACTTCGCAATAAAAGCTTTGGATTTTATCGTTTTAGGGCCGGGATTTTGTGCTGCGAAACTGGGTTTTGGTTTCGTGAAAATATGTTGTAGTAATTACGTCGTATGCTATACGAAAAACGTAGTTACGAATATGGAGTCGGTGGGGCCTGGTCCGGATTTGTTGCGCTTCTGCGAATGTGATACGAAGTTTGTTTCGCGCCAGAATTGCGCAATTAGTGCAATATTTTATGTTGGCTGCTGCATATGCGCAGTTGTGACGGAAGCATTGATACGAAATATATATATATATAATTTCGTATGCAACGGACTTAAGTGTTGTCGCTGCGACAACATTGGCATTGCTAGCAGGGCATGTCGGATATTTGTCATATATATTCATTGAGAATGATAGATTACGGAGGTGAGATAGGCATGCAACATAAGGAAAAACCCGAGAACTGGGAGAATAACCCTGAAGAAATTAATAGTAATCTGACACAGACATCCAAGGATCACGCCAGCGGCACAAGGTACAACTAACTATACATCACAAAACTACACGCAGCAACAGCGCTGCCGGCCCACCATGCAGGCCTGGAAGGAATCTAGACCGCATGGGTCGCGACAAAGTCGGCCCGGGTGCGGCGGAATAACACATCAGCCACGGTGCGAGTGAGGGCGAGTGACAGACGCTGCCGCCAATACGAGGACCACGTGCGGGCCGACCACGGGGCGGTCTGACCCTCGAGGTCGAGGCGGTCTTCACGGCGCTGGCAGCACTCGTGGAAAAACTCCGCTGTCTTGGGGCCCATGGCCCCGAACTCCTCAAGGACAAAGGGGATGACCCGGTGGGGCCCCACATTGCCGTAGGAGGCAAACTTGTCGCGCTCAGCCACAGCGGCAGCAGCGCCGGCATCCACAGCCGCCCGGAGGATGTGGCGACCGGAAAGCGGCCGAGCCACGGAGACATCGATGAGCAGGTGGCAACCCTGCCCGTCGTAGTCAAGCACGGTAATGTCGGGGCGGTGGTTGGGTGAGTAGAGGGCGGCCCCATCCGCGTCCTCGCACTTAATGGTGGAGTGGGGAAAGACCGACCGAACCATGGCACACACCACCCGGAGGAGAGCGGTATGGAGATAGAGGAACCAGTTCTGGTTCTGCTGGCCACCCATGCACGCGATGTAACTATGCGTCCCAGTAGTATCCAGAGCAAGCCCGCAGCTGCCGCAGGACGCACCCGCCGTGATGAGAGGTTGCGGGGCAAAGAGCTGGTGGCGGAGAGCGATGGCGTAAAGGGCCGGAACCAGTGTGAACAAAGGGCTCATGGGGAGGGCGCGCAGGAATGCGGACCCCACGCTCCCCTCAAGGGAAACGGAGTGAAGCCAAGCCTTCCCCTGATCGTTCAAGCTCGCATGCAGACCCATCCAGTCGGCACAGTGTAGTATACCCGCGTAGGTCTTTTGTTGTTTTTCATGAACGCAGGCAGGGAAGACACTAGGACTGACGACAGTGGACACGCCGGGCGTGCCCCGGGGCAGGCGACGGTGGACGGCCTGAGCGGGGCGGACGAGGTCGCAAGCCTGCTGGATCCCGAGGTAAGAATCCTGCACAGCCTGCACAAAGGGGAAGGGGGATGGGGTGACCAAGTCGGGAATGGCGCTGACGGCGCTGGGGACCAACCGGCGGATCTCCGCCCAGGCCTGAGCAACAGAGCCAAGGAAGGCGGCGGGGGCGAGGCGGGCGGCGCGGGTGAGCCCACACCCGCCCATGCGGCAGGGGAGGGTGGCCAAGCGCATGGAGTGAGTTGTCATATATATAGGTTTATAGCTGGGCGTTTGCTTTGGTTTGAGTGATTTCACTCTGCTGTAAGTAATTATATTTTTAATATATATGTCGATACTCCCAGCCACTACTCGGTGGCGCTCCGGCACCAGCTATTTGCCCCGCAGCCTCTTGTTCCGGCCGGGCGGCCTTGTGGTAGCTGTGGGCAGCCGCTGGATCCCACGGGGACTCACTACCTTGCCTGCATGGGGGGCCAACAGAATCAGAATTGGTATTTGTATTTGCACACTGTCCTCCTGACGGTGGTGCTCGCCATGATTCGGTCGGTTTTCCCCCACGCGAACATCCGGTCCGAGGATGCGGATGGCGCTGCCTTCTATTCCCCCAACCACCGGCCTGACATCGTGGTGCTGGACTTTGAGGGGGGTGGCCGGCATCTGCTTATTGACGTTTCGGTGGCGCGGCCCTTGGCTCTTAGCCACGTGGCTGGGCCTCCCTCACGGCAGGTTACACGGCGGACCGGGCGGAGCGGGCCAAGCTCCTGGCCTACGGCGACGTCGGGCACCATCGTGTGGTGCCCTTTGTCCTGGAGGAGTTTGGGGCCATGGGGCCCCTGACCTCCGCCTTCTTCAAGGAGTGTTGCCGGCTCCGGGAGGACCGGCTGGACCTGGAGGGCCAGCGGGCCCCATGGTCGGCGCGGACCTGGACGTCATATTGGCGTCAGCGCTTGTCGGTGGCGCTGACTCGGGCCATGGCGGACATCATGCTCCGCCGTACGCGGGCTGATTTTGCGGTGCAGCAGGGCTATTAGGTTCCTCCCGTTAGGCGTTTCCATTGGTCTTATCGTAGTATAGAGCTTTGACATGGCTCTGTATATAGGTTTATAGCTGGGCGTTTGCTTTGGTTTGAGTGATTTCACTCTGCTGTAAGTAATTATATTTTTAATATATATGTCGATTATATTATATTATGCATTATATTATATTAAATTATATTATATTAGGGACTGCTCTGGCTTCCCCGCGGCTATCCCGGGGGCATTGGCGCGGGCGCGTGGTTTCTCGTGCCTAGGCGTCCCTGTGGGTGACCCTGACTACGTCGAAGAGGAGCTCCGGGCCACCGTGGAACAGCGCACCCATGTCCTCGAGACTTGGGCGCGCCTCAAGGACCCCAGACCAAAGGGCTCCTCCTGTGGTTTTGCGCCCACCCGCGGGTGGTTCACTGGCTCCGTGGCGCTCCCCCCCACTTGGTGCGGCTTGCCGCGGAAGGCCATGACGAGCGCATTCAGGCCGCCTTGCAGGTGCTCCTCCCCGGCCCTAGCCTGCCAGCTCACTCCATGCGCTTGGCCACCCTCCCCTGCCGCATGGGCGGGTGTGGGCTCACCCGCGCCGCCCGCCTCGCCCCCGCCGCCTTCCTTGGCTCTGTTGCTCAAGCCTGGGCGGAGATCCGCCGGTCGGTCCCCAGCGCCGTCAGCGCCATTCCCGACTTGGTCACCCCATCCCCCTTCCCCTTTGTGCAGGCTGTGCAGGATTCTTACCTCGGGATCCAGCAGGCTTGCGACCTCGTCCGCCCCGCTCAGGCCGTCCACCGTCGCCTGCCCCGGGGCACGCCCGGCGTGTCTACTGTCGTCAGTCCTAGTGTCTTCCCTGCCTGCGTTCATGAAAACAACAAAAGACCTACGCGGGTATACTACACTGTGCCGACTGGATGGGTCTGCACGCGAGCTTGAACGATCAGGGGAAGGCTTGGCTTCACTCCGTTTCCCTTGAGGGGAGCGTGGGGTCCGCATTCCTGCGCGCCCTCCCCATGAGCCCTTTGTTCACGCTGGTTCCGGCCCTTTACGCCATCGCTCTCCGCCACCAGCTCTTTGCCCCGCAACCTCTCATCACGGCGGGTGCGTCCTGCGGCAGCTGCGGGCTTGCTCTGGATACTACTGGGACGCACTACATCGCGTGCATGGGTGGCCAGCAGAACCAGAACTGGTTCCTCTATCTCCATACCGCTCTCCTCCGGGTGGTGTGTGCCATGGTTCGGTCGGTCTTTCCCCACTCCACCATCAAGTGCGAGGACGCGGATGGGGCCGCCCTCTACTCACCCAACCACCGCCCCGACATTACCGTGCTTGACTACGACGGGCAGGGTTGCCACCTGCTCATCGATGTCTCCGTGGCTCGGCCGCTTTCCGGTCGCCACATCCTCCGGGCGGCTGTGGATGCCGGCGCTGCTGCCACTGTGGCTGAGCGCGACAAGTTTGCCTCCTACGGCAATGTGGGGCCCCACCGGGTCATCCCCTTTGTCCTTGAGGAGTTCGGGGCCATGGGCCCCAAGACAGCGGAGTTTTTCCACGAGTGCTGCCAGCGCCGTGAAGACCGCCTCGACCTCGAGGGTCAGACCGCCCCGTGGTCGGCCCGCACGTGGTCCTCGTATTGGCGGCAGCGCCTGTCACTCGCCCTCACTCGCACCGTGGCTGATGTGTTATTCCGCCGCACCCGGGCCGACTTTGTCGCGACCCATGCGGTCTAGATCCCTTCCAGGCCTGCATGGTGGGCCGGCAGCGCTGTTGCTGCGTGTAGTTTTGTGATGTCTAGTTAGTTGTACCTTGTGCCGCTGGCGTGATCCTTGGATGTCTGTGTCAGATTACTATTAATTTCTTCAGGGTTATTCTCCCAGTTATCGGGTTTTTCCTTATGTTGCATGCCTATCTCACCTCCGTAATCTATCATTCTCAATGAATATTATATTATATTATATTATAATATGCAGGGCTATTAGGTTCCTCCCGTTAGTAGGCGTTTCCATTGGTCTTATCGTAGTATAGAGCTTTGACATGGCTCTGTATATAGGTTTATAGCTGGGCGTTTGCTTTGGTTTGAGTGATTTCACTCTGCTGTAAGTAATTATATTTTTAATATATATGTCGATGATGATTATACCAACTTGTTTATGCGGTATAATTTTTCTTGTGCAGAACAAGCTCATGCTAATTAATGCATTGGCATTATTAATGCTGCATGTTAATGACTTGTTTGCAAGGTCAATTTTGAAGGCGAAAGCGTGGCCGGGTCGGCAGCGAAGTCGCAGCAAGCGAACTGAATCGCTGAAGACAAATGAAGCGCTGATTGCGAGCGGCTGCGAGTGCTGAAGTGATCGGGCAACTGCGATCGAATGTCGCTAGCGATCTGGAAAGAGCACGAGTATCGCTGTCAAGAGCGGGAGAGAGCACAAATGTCGCAAGCGGCTGTCAGAATTTGTCGCCATCGACAATGAAGGTCTTCAAGGCAGCTGCTGAGCGTGTTGGGAGCGAAGGCTTCACCAGTGAGCAGTCGCCCCGGGCGCGAGTGTCGCGAACGACTGAATGCTATAATAAGCAACAACAAGAGGAGTTACGGTTGATACCTTTGTTGCATGAAGTGCAGCCTGGCGTGCAGGCGCACTTGCAAGCAAGGTTGTGATTTATTTGATAATCACTTCAACAGGGTAGGTGCCCAGTGGGGAGCACCTGGATCTGCGGTGCAGCGCAGGGTAACATGTTATTTCTGCCATGCAAACAGGGTCATATTGCCCTCTTTGGCATTGGCAAGTGAACCGAGGTGGGTATATTAATTTAACCCAACCTGACGGATTCTGCCTTCCCTGGGCTTGCTAGGGTCCGCCAGGGAGGGGGCTAAGAGTGACCCCCCATTACTCTGGATGAAGTTGATTTGCTCCCTGCACAGGTTGAGAGTCTCCCACTTGAGGTTGAGAGTCTCCCTGCACAGGTTGAGGGTACATCCATGGAGGAAGAACACAATGGGGTAGTGACTGGGTCTTCCCACGTCACCATGGTGAAAGCAGTTATACCACAAGGCAACAACGTTCCCACATGGCTCTTGGAGGTAGTTTGCGTACTCCTTCAATGTTGGAGCGTGGAAGTCCTGCCTTAGGGCAGGAGGCTCCTTTAGAGGAGGAGGATGAGGCTGATGGCCTGAATGATGCAATTAATGGGGAGCATGGTTGTAAGTGATATAGTGCTGATCAAAGCACATCACCTTAGCAGTAAAGCAGGTTGCTGAGGCTTGTTCCTGTAGGCTGGTTGCTCCCAAGCCTAAGAAGTCTCATGTCAGACAACCTGTGTTGCAGCCTGGATATGTACAATGTGATATCCAAGAAATCAGGAAACTGATTTTGTTGGTTGGTGTTGACAGATACACCAAGTACAAGGTGCTGGAGCTGTTGCAAGACAAATCTAAGCCATGTTTGGTGGCTGGGCTCCAGGCTATCAGATCCAGAATGAAACCAGTGATCCAGCTGCAGTGTGATTTAGAATTTGAGTGCTGCATGGGGCATGAAGACCTCCCTGAGTTATTTGTTGTACACAGGGAGTCCCATGGCAGTCAAGGCGTGGTGGAGAGGACAATCAGAGAACTCAAGACTATTCTGCTGACGGAGAAGAAGATTCCAAGATTGGTTCCAGCTATTATCAAGACGGCCTGGTTAAGGTCAGTTGAGGACAGATTGAATGTCAGGGCATCCATGTATGTTGGAGAGGTCCCTGTGACTCCATTATCATTGCATCTTCGGGAGCTCCCTACTGAGGTTGAGCAAGCCTGGAAAGATAGCCTTATGTTCAAGTTTGCCAAGTTGAGGCAGAAAGACAAGGGCTGGAGTGTTCTGAAACCTGTTGTTGGCCAGAGGGTAATTGTGTGGAAAGAGCCCAAGCTTGCAGGCAAGCGTGGTAGCTGGCACCCTGGAGTAGTGACCAGGGTGGAACTAGCTGGGCACAAGTGCTGGGTGAAGATGGAGGATCCTCCCCAGAATGTGCACCGTCTGTCGTGGTCATATGTACGTCTAAGGGGTGCTGAAGCAGAGGCAGTAGCTCCTGATGTGACAACCTTGCCAGTTGGTCATGACGTCATCCCTGATCATCACGTTCAAGCTGGAAGTAATCCCCGGGTAAGTCCTGGCCAGACCCCTGGATCGGTTAACTTCCATCCTTAGGACAGGCAGATGTGGTCCCCTCTAGCCTCACTAAGCATAGAGGTGTGGGCCTGAAAGATGTGGTGCTGGCTATGCAAAAAGCCAAGCAAGGACCTCGGGTGTCCAAGCTCAGCCAGTTGGAGGAGTCCGAGGATGCTGTCCTAGAGGTAGATACCAATGCTGAGGTTTCTGTTATGGGATCTCAACATACAGGTCAACGGCAGGTGCTTTCGCCTAGTTGTGCTTGGGTGTCTGACTTTAGTGGCAGGACACACATTATGGTATTGGGAGAGGTGCTGGTACCCTTCATGGGTGAGGATGTCACATTTCTTGTGCTTGAAGATTATGATGGCCCTATCATCTTGGGTCAAAATTTTCTGAGCTCTCCTAGAATTGTTGTGGCATCTGATAAGCTGAGAAAGTTTGGCTGGGGCATACCCTTGGTCAATTTTAAAACCTCCCTTGCCAGTGTATTTAATTCTGTGAAAGCGATCAAGAATGTGCAGTGGCCTGAGGATCAGATTCCTGTGGCTTCCAGTCTTGTGATGCCAGCTGCTCTCATCCTAGCAGTATTGGTATTACTAAGAGATCACTGGCTGCTCATTCTCCTCTTAGCTATGATCAGCTTGTCCAGGAAATGAGTTCTCCTCTGATGTTTGAGGCCTGGAGGCTAGCATTTGCCAAGGCCTAGAGGAGTGGTTGCAGTTTGACTGCTGTCAGCCTGTGAATGAAGTTCCCCATACAGTACACGGTTGAAGCTCAGATTCGTCATCAAGCGGAAGGAGGTGGAGGGGGTGTCTGTTCCCCATGTGCGTCCAGTTCTCAATGAATACCGTGGTACTGGGGATCTTCTGGGCGAGGAGTTGTATACACCTGGGATGCTACATGATACATGGCGTATTTTATTGTGCCTGTATGTCGGTATGCTGAACCAGGGTGCTGATATGTCTTCAGTTCTGCTAGATTTCAAGAGAGCATTTCTGAAGGGTGATCCCAGTGTGGCTCAGCAGGTGTGGCATTGTGAAACTCCATTTCATGTGCCAGTTCCTGTAGCCTGGCAGGCAGAGCTCCAGTCTAGCTACCTGCTGATTCTGAAGGGTCTAGAAGGTCTCAGGTCCAGTCCCATCATTTGGAGGCTCACCTTGGAAGACTTCTTGACTAAGCACTGTGGGTTGAAGGTGTCATCTGTGGACCCATGTTTATTGCTGGGTAGGTGGCATGATTTACCTGTGTATGCTAGCCTGCATGGTGATGACTTGCACTTGATTGCTCCCACTAAGTGGTTGAGTCAGTTTGTGCCCATCATTAATGATGCATTTCCTTTGGGAAAAGAATTGTGGCAGAAGCCTGGAGAGGCTGTCACGTTCTGTGGAATGCAGGCTACATTGGTTCAGGAGGGGAGTCAGTGGCTGATTAAGCTGCAGGCGGGCAATGACTACAAGAGTACCATTCTTCAATCTGTTCCAGAGGTCATGACGTCATCCATTGCACCTGAGCTGAAAGGCAAGTTGGCCTGGTATGGCAGCATTTGTGGGCCTGACATGATGGTCCATAGCAGATCCCCTGATGATGTGCTAATTCTGGAGGAGCCTTCCCAGATTATTGCACATGTTAACAAGTCTCCTGGTATTACTTTAGCTGGGATTGATTTGTCTTTGCCATTTTCCTTGGATATCTATGTTGATAGCTCCATGGATAGCAGGCAAGTTTCTAAGGTCAGAGGCAGGTCAGCTGGCTTGTTTGTGCTTCAGCAACATAGGCCTAGTCTTGTGGCCTGGTACAGTCGTCTTCAAAGAAGGGTTGCTGTGAGTTCAGATGTCTCTGAGTGCAGAGCCATTTGTGAAGGGATTCAGTCCAGTTTGTACATCAAGGAGCTGTTGCTAGCTATGGCTTCAGTGACTCCTCATACTCTTCAGCTGGAGACCTTGATCCTTTCAGATAACATGGGCATGGTCCAGTTTGTGCACAAGCAGTTGGCCAGAAGCAGAGATCTGGATTATCTCCTGTTGAAGGAGTTGGCAGGTCTGGTGGATATTCAACATCTTCCAGGTTCTGAGAATCCTGCTGATGCCTTGACCAAGTTGCCTCACAAGTCTGCTGAGCAATATAAGCTTCTTTACAAGCTGATGAGCTCCTCTGTGTGAGTTGAGCAATTCCAGTTGGAGCTTTGAGTTTGGTGACTGATTGGGTGAGAAGAGCTAACATTGAGCTGGGCTCTGTTATGCTGAGAGCTGTGATGCTCTGAGGGCAGTAATGCTCTGTGTACATATGTGTATAATACTGTATTCTATGTAATGCTCAGTCATGGAGCATGATGTTGGTTGGGGGTTTGTCCTCAGTTTGAGGTTTGTCTCAACCAAAGGGATTTTATAGGGCAGGGTTCGATTCCCTGGGGCTGCTTAGGCGGATTTTCCCGGATTGGCTGACCCATCAACCTTGCTGGTGAGGTGGCGACAGGTCCCCCTAGTTTTGTCCCAGACAGAGGAAGGTAGTTTGTCATGTGCTTAATATATTTTGTGATGTGCTATTTCTCAGTCCATGGTGGGCGCCAGTTCTGATAACTATCAATGTCTACCTGATAAGGTCTTGTGGGTAACTTGTGGGGTTCCAATCAGGAGCCATTATGGTGATGATTCCATTTTGGTCATTATTCTGGTTAGCCACAAGCTGCTACTCCAAACACTTGGCTTTCTACTTCCAGTGGATAGGGAATTCATTGTAATTCGTCATGGCTGAGATGTGTTGTGATCTGGTGCTTGATTAATCCCGAGCAGAGACTACAGAGAGCTGGGAGGGATGTCAAGTGCTATGCATGTTGTTTCTATATATGTGTTGCCAAGCCTAACAGCTCTAAAAGAAAGAAAGGGCTGGAGTTAATATGGCTGTTATGTCCAAGCTCTAAAAGAGAAGAAAGGGCTGGAGTTAATATTGCCTGGCAAGCAATATTATTCTACTAAGCTACTTGGCTTGTAGAGATTCTACTTCCGGTTACTACAATCCAGAAACGGGTTCATTCTGATGAGTATTGCTCGAGATATGAGCAAGATACTGTTCTACTACATTCTACTTGGATTCGGTGATTCTACGGTGGTTCTTCAAGTGACGCGTGGCATACGACGTCTTGTCACAGTGTACGATAGGACATTTAGTCTCCGACACTGCGGTCTATTCAATGCTATTGATTAGACGTAACAAATAGTGACAGGACTTGTGCGACAGGACACTGATGTGACTATTTATGGATAACGAGTCGAGATCTGCTGGTCCAGAGTGAAGGACAGCAATATTGTGAGATGATCTGTCCTATCAGTCATCTGGATGTGACTGCGTCACAATTAGTATATAACGAGCAGGACGCTGCCACTTGGTAGCACCACTTTCCCTGCACCTGTGTCCTCGCACCTTTGGCGACGGTTCTCACGTGCCTCGTGCGTTCTGTGCTGGTAGCCATAACCAGCAACGTAAACCTATTGATTAATATAACTACTTCCTCTGTAGATATTAATCAGTGCAGGCTGAACCACAGTTCAGCCACAGTTTCGTTAACTACTGTGGCTAGTAGAAGCCAGTAGCCAGCCAGCAGGTCTGCAAGGATGTAAGTCTTTGCAGGACTGTGGCAGGTCCTGTGCTGTCCTAGACACAGGATAGCCAGAGATTCCTGTATGCTGCCTGCAACAAGGATGCAGGGCAGCGATACGAGGCTCTGGCAATGTAGCGTTGCCCAGCGTTGCTCATGACCGAGGAACAAGGATGGAACGAGGTTGCATATAGCTCGAGGCTCAACGAGGCAACGAGCGTCTTCACACACGAACCTTGGTCGTCACGACGAGTGGCGAGCCTATCGAGGGTCGTAGGCCTGGTGTGAGGATAAAGGTTGCTAGCCAGCAGCCTAGGGTCATTCCAGCCGGCAAGGACCAGGAGCTCACAAGCTCTGCTGACGAGTTGCTGCGCAAATGGACCAGGAGCTCACAAGCTCTGCTGACGAGTTGCTGCGCAAATGCTGGAGTCCTGGGGTGGTTACCCAGGTTGATGAAGCTAGCCACGCATGCTTGGTCAGCATGGAGGACGAACCAAAGCATGTACACCGGCTGAGTTGGTCATATGTCAAGCCTAACCTGACTGATGAATGAGGGCAGTCAGGCACAAGGCTCACAGGATCTGCAGGATTTTCAGGTCCCAAGTGACATCACTGATGCAACGACCACATCTGTTGCAGGGGAATCTGTCAGCCCTGGCCAGGTTGCAGAGGTACCTGTTGAACAGGCTGCAAGGTCAACAGCTGGGGAGTCAACTGTCAAGCCCAAGGCTCTAACCAAGCCCAGGGGGGCTAGTTTGGCTGGATTGATTGGGGCTCTGCAAAGGGCCAAGAAGCAGCCCAAGGTAGCCAAGCTCAGGTGGCATGGCAATCTGGGGCTGGACACTGCCTAGCTTAGAGGTAGACACTAATTCTCAGGTTTCCATCATTGGGACCAGAGCTGCAGCAGGGTACAGCATGACTGAGCCCAGCTATCAGTTTGTGTCTGACTTCAGTGGCGGGGTACACGTGAAGGTACTGGGTGAGGTATCTATTCCTATCCTTGGACAGGACACTGCATTTTGTGTCTTGGAGGGCTATCAGGGACCTGCTCTTCTGGGGCAGAATTTCCTATGCCAGGATGGGGTAGCTATCACGTCCTCTCTCCTGACTAAGGAAGGGGCTGGTCAGGTCCCACTGATTAATTTCAGGACCACTCACCTATCACGTGCAGTAACCAGGTCCGTTAAGCGTGTGCAAGTGTGCCAGGGGCAGGAGCCCTTGGTTGATGACCTCATATTGCCAGCTGCTAGTCATCCAAGCAGTTTGGGCATTGGTCCTCACTCACTTGCTGGACACAGCCCTATCAACTACCAAGGCCTGGTGAAGCTTATGTCCTCTCCCATTATGTGTCCCCAGGTCACACTGGGTCTGATTAAATCTGGGGAGGACTGGATCTCCAAGAAGTGCGTGGAACCTGTCAATGACCTGCCTCCTGCACGGCGTCTACTCAAGCTCAAGTTTGTCATCAAGATGAAGGAGGTGGACGGGGTCAAGGTACCACATGTCAGGCCAGACTGTGCTGAATGAGTTCAAGGGTACTGGTGAGTGCACTGCTGAATGAGGAGTTGTATACCCCTGGCATGCTGCATGACACTTGGAGGCTGCTGCTGTGTGTATTTCTAGGCCTTCTCAACAAGGGCTTGGACTATGGCTCAGTGGTGGTAGACTTCAAGAGGGCATTTCTGGAGGGGGATGCAGATGTGGCACAGGAAAAGTGGGAGGGCAAGACGCCTTTCTATGTCAGGGTGCCTGCTGTATGGAAAAGGGACATTCACACTGAGTTCCTTAAAATCCTCAAGGGCCTGGAGGGCCTGAGGTCAAGTCCAATAATCTGGAGGGAGACTCTCAACCGTTTCCTGAAGGAGCATTGCAACTTGAAGGTCTCTCTTGTAGACCCCTGTCTGTTTCTGGGGCAATGGGAAGGCCTACCAGTGTATGCTTCGCTGCACGGGGACGACCTACACCTGCTGGCTCCCACGTCGTGGCTTAAGGAGCTGATCTCCATCAAGATCAGCTGAAGATGTCCAAGTTTCCTCTGGGTAGGGAGCAATGGCAGGTGGAGAATGAGCCTCTGCTGTTTGTGGGCATGGAGGCCACACTGGTGAAGAAGGGGGGGGAATGGCGTATGCGGCTGGTGGGGGGTAATGACTATCAAGAGACCCTCATTAGCAAGCTTCCTCCAGTCATCACACAGGCACTGTGTCCCATGGTGAGGGGCATGGTTGCTTGGGTGGCAGGCATTTCCAGGCCAGACCTTATGGTCATAGCCCGGTTGCCTGATGACATGCTAATGGAGCTAGGGTCTGCCAAGGTGGCTGATCAGGTCAGGGCTTCATCTGGCATTCTGTTGTCTGCAGTGGATTTATCACAACCCATTTGCATGGAGCTGTATGTATGTGGATAGCTCAATGGACAGCAGGCAGGTCTCCAAGGTCAGGGGCAGGGCTGCAGGGCTCTTTGTGCTCAGACAGGAAGGCCTGGGGAGTTTGGTGAGCTGGTTCAGTCGCCTGCACAAACGGGTGGCTGTCAGCAGTGATGTGGCAGAATGCAGGGCTATTTGTGAAGGTATTCACACAAGCCTTTATCTGAAGGAGTTGCTTCATCAGATGACTTCTAACACTCCTTGGCCACTTCAAGTTACCACTCTTCTAAAAACAGACTCCATGGGGATGGTGCAGTTTGTGCACAGGCAGATGGCCAGAAGTAGGGACTTGGATTATCTCCTTCTTAAGGAATTGTCCTCCTTGGCCAATATTGAGCATATCCCTGGGGTTGACAATCCTGCTGATGCTTTGACCAAGCTAGTGCAGAAGGCAGCAGTGCAATACAAGGTTCTTCAGTCTCTGATGGACCCATCTCAGCAAGCTGTCTAAGCTGGTGCCTGGTTATAGGGCATTGGAGAGCAGATTGTGTGGTAGTGTCAGCATTGTGACTGCATGGCATAATACCTGTATTTTAGTCTGTACTAAGGCTCATGGACCATGGTACACTCACTCTGATTTTAATCAGGATACAGCCAGGTTTTGGCTGGGGTTCATGCTGTTGACTACACAAGGTTGACAGGTCCATTACAGACCATGTATTCTATGTTAAAAGAAATGTATATTTGTACATATTTCTCACAATGGTCTGGGAACCTTCATACTGGGGTTTATAGGGCGGGGTTCGATTCCCTGGTATTATGTTTCTACAAGCTGGCCTGTTCAGGTGTTTGCCTGTTCTTACTTCCCTAGTTCCCCAGGGCAGGATTTAATTGTTGCCTATGTGTTTCATTTTGTCATTTGTTTGCTGTGGCAGTTTACCATCTGGCAAGTAGACGGGCGCCGTAAGACGGGCGCCAATAGACCCCTGTTGAGAGAATGACAGGCAAACTATTGTAATACGCCTTACTTTGTCAAGTGGTATTTTAGTTGTCATGGATTTATTGTGCTTATATTGAATATGTACTGGGTTTTATGGGATTAGTATCTGGGATTAATGTAACTCACCGCCAGAAGGTCATTGTACTGGAGGCTCTACGGAGGTGATGGGATTAATTCCTGGAGAAGACCTCATAGAATTAACCTGTTAATGTATTTAATTTTGTGTGTTTCTAATATCTGGTGGTACTCTGTAATGCCACTTCCATAGGTTTTCTCCATTTCTCATGAAATGGTTTTCCCTGTGGCAGATCTGTTTCTTTTCCAGTTCCTTAAAAGAAAAGGCTGGGGGAATGGCATTGGCCATTAAAGACATCTGTTCAAGCTTCAAGCTGGAGTGAAGGACATTTCAAGCTACTTCAAGGGTCCCTGGCAGGGGATGAGATCCCTAAAGAAAAGAAGGGATTAGAGTTAACGTAACGGATTTACGTTAGATGGATAGAGATTGTTACGCTCTTTCCAACGGCACTTTGAACGCCTCATTTGGTTAAGGAACGTAAAAGTTATGACGTTTCCTAGGCTGTGCCGACAGTACCCGGCGCGCCACTGTGGGCGCGTACGGACACAGGATGTACAAGTGTCACTTTGATAGTCCGCAGGACGTTGACAGGACTTGTACAGGACTTGATGGTCAATTGATAGGTAGGCGCGCTGTAGCGCGCCAGGACCTATGAGACAATTGATGCTGAGCAGCGTACGGATAGGTCCACAGGACTAGCCGTATGGACAATTGATAGATCTGCGCGCCAAAGGCGTGCCAGAGTCTGTGGAATCAATTGATTGACAGTTCAGCTGTGACAGTGCAGCTGATTACTTGGACGCGTCCCTAGCAACCTATATGTGTGACTTGGTAGCACCGGGACGCCAGTTCTTGCGTGCACGTTCTCTTGGCACTGCGACCCTGTCGCCTGTGCTGCGTGCAGTCTTGGAAGGGACGTGACTTACGTCTGTGTTCCTTATTCTTAATAAAGGCAACATTCCTGCAAGAACCATGGCGGAATTCAGGGCAACTCTCTCACAACTAAACCGAACTAATCTAACTCTAAGCTAATCTAATCGAGAAAACCCTACCTATTCTACTCAGCAAAGCGCCCCTTCCGCTTGGGGGGAGGGGGCTTGCCCACAGGGGCGGGCGTATGATGAGCCTGGATAGTGGTCTTCCACCTCTTCTGGACACTAGTGGCATGCCTAGAGGTACAATTAAGTCCTCCTTGCGGACGTGAGCAGCATAGCCCACCGACACGCGGACGTGAGCAGCATTATTAAGCCCACAAACACGGAAAATTGACCGCGGCATGTTGGTGACCGTGTCGTCCAGCTTTTTGGCAAGGTCGGCTGTGAGGGTCCACGTCTCGGCGCCATATGTGAGAACAGGAAGGACCAGGACCTTAAACCGGTCCTGTTTCTCTAGCTTGCCCAAGGGCTTGCGCCACAGGGCCCTGTATTGGCGTAAAGCGTGCCAGGCGAGGGAGATACGGTGCATGGTCCACGTCGGCCTAGCTCCGTCGTAGCTGGGGAGTACTGAAGATACCCAACAACTTGACGCGGTAGCCGGTATTGTATATATGGGCAAACGGCTTCAGTCATGATGCAGTCGGTTCAATTTAGGCATTCGTCACATTTGAACCCATCATAAATGCGACCCAACAACTAAGTACTTAACCCGTGTTTTTTTAATTAGAACGCGATATATCGCGTTGTAAGCTTTTTTTAGAACGCGTATAGCACCTAAGGAAAATTTTTTTTCATGGTCATGTATATACTTTCCTGAAAGCCCATAAATCAAAGGATTTTTTGAGCTACTCAGACCTACAAAATGCTTATTCATTAGAGAGATACACTGGTTTGAATACAGGGGGGTCTGACCATGACCGCGATTTCTTGACCCTAGGTCACAAGTCATGTGCTTATTCACAAATGGTTCATGAAAAAAATCTGGCTTCTTGCACGAGCTATGGGCTCAGGATGATGTGACGGAATGCAATATACGAGAATGCTCATAACTTTTGACTCCGGCCATGAAATTTCATCGGGTTGGTTGCATTAGACTCGTCTTTTGAAGACGAACACGCTGATATAATTTTCTACAGCTATCGCTCAATATTTCCGAAGATACCGGCACCGCCCTGCCCAGCAAATATCGCTGTTGCAATATACAAGAAAGCTCATAACTTTTGACTCCGGCCTTGAAATTTCATCGTGTTGGTTGCATTAGACTCGTCTTTTGAAGACAAACACGCTGATATAATTTTCTACAGCTATCGCTCAATATTTCCGAAGATACCGCCACCGCCCTGCCCAGCAAATATCGCTGTTGCAATATACGAGAATGCTCATAACTTTTGACTCTGGCCATGAAATTTCATCGGGTTGGTTGCATTAGACTCGTCTTTTGAAGACGAACACGCTGATATAATTTTCTACAGCTATCGCTCAATATTTCCGAAGATACCGGCACCGCCCTGCCCAGCAAATATCGCTGTTTTTTCAGCTCGATATGGCGGAATACGACTCATCCCAGCAATCACAAGCGTCCGCGGCCCTGCACCAACTCGCTGATGAAGCCATGGCGTCATTGGAAACACCCTTGCACGCTATGCCGGACGCCACTGTCAGCATCCAGCCGCTCCACTCCACCGCTCCGCCGAACAGCGACCCTGCCATGGATACCCGCGAGGAGGCCTTTTCTGCCGAGGAAGCTGCCGCATTTTTACCTGGCAAATGGCCAGGCCTTAACGCCATCATGCGCCTGTCCCGAGCTGCCGCCCTCACCATCCTGCACCTGGCTGCCGAGAAAAAGTGCGAGATCCGGGACTGCAACCAACAGGTTACCCACCTGTCGGACTTTCTCCACGACGACCCCGACGACACTGACCTCTGCCTCGCAGTCTGGTGGACGTGCTCCCGTCTTTCCGACAGCGCCCTTGCGCTTTGTCATGGCCTCTCTGGACCTGGGAGCCGACCCCACTGTTGCGGCCGCCATCAACATCACCGCCAAGCAAGTCGCCAATACCTGCTTCGATCGCCTCCCTCCCCTCCTCAACGCTGCCCTCAACCCTGTCCACAACCACCTCGCCACCCACCACGCCCATTCCTCACACGCCGACACCTCCATCCACTCCGCCATCACCCACATTGCAGCAGGGCTGCAGCAGCAGCAGCAGCTCCTCCACCAGCTCCAGCAACAACTTGCCGCCTCCATAACTCCTGCCAAGACCACCTATGCCGCCACGCTTCAGAACCCTACGGAGCTCATCAACGAAATCAAAACAGCCGTCAAGGCCAGCACAAGGGATGCTATGCACGAACCCATTCGCTCATGCAGTATTGTGGTACGTGGCGTCCCCTCGAACGTCAACGATGCACGCCTGGGCACCTACCTCCGGGGCGACCCCTTCCTGGGGAAGCTCGGCGTGGCCCAAAGCGTCGTCATCAAAACGGCACGACGGCTCGGCGGCCCCACCGCCCCTGTCTTGGTGGAATTCCACCGCAAGGAGGACAAACTGCAGGTGCAGAAGGCCCGCCGGAACCTCCACGATACCCAACTGAGCATCGACGATTACTATACCCCGGAGCAGCTTGAGGCCCGGGCTGCCGCTTTGAACCGGCCGGAGGTCCACGAGGCTCGGGCAGCCAAGCAGGCCAACCCGCAACTACGGTGCAGCATCTATGCCCGCCTCTTTAATGGCGTCTTCATCGTCCGCATTAACGGCCAGGACCTTCCTCCAATGACGGCGACCCCCATGGATACCGCCGTGCCAGCGCCCCAGCCCCCTGCTCGGCCCCCGCCGTCACCGCCATCGCCACCGGCATCGACGGTCACCTGCTCCCCAGCACGTGTGGGGATCCGCCGGGGCAACTTCAGCTCAGGTATGGCTGCCAGGCTTGGCCGTCCCCCTAATAAATTCGTTCGCTTTGCACCTGAGCCGGAGCCCGCGCTGCGAACCCTTCTCTCCTATCAATGACGACGCTCGCGGCCCCGCGGCTCCGCGGCTTAGCAGTGGGATCTGCCTAACTCCCCTTCCCGCCCCTTTGCCTTCGCAGCCCTCGGGCTGTCGGAGAGAGAGCAACGGGTCGGCAGTGAGCCAGGTTCGCCCCGCCTCGCGCGGCCGCCTCCGAAACCTCCTCAGACTGCACGCATTTCTTATGCGTGCAGACGCAGACTCATTCTACCTGGCCACCCGAGCCAACCGTCGGCGTCGCCTCGACGCGTTGGCAGGAAGAATCGAAACGGTGATTGAAAGCATAAGTCCCCAACCCGCCCCCCCTACCCCACCACCTCCACCCCCACCCCCATCACCACCCTGCTCCATCTCCGCCCCCACCCCCGCCTGCACCCCCCTTTTCGGTCAACGCGCGCCCTTGGTCATCGCCACCTTCAACGCCCGCACGCTCCAGCCCGACGCTGACCGCTGTCACTGCCTGCGCAGTGACGACTGTCAGTGCCATCGAGTCTCCAATCTTATTGGTTTCTGCATCGACAATAATATCGCCATCCTGGGAATCCAAGAACACAGGCGCACTGCATCGGCCCGCGGATCAACTGCCCTTGTTGCTGACGACATCGACGGCTGGCGGTTCTACTACGGAGGCGGCGACGGCACCGGGAACGGGGGCGTCGGTCTCCTCTGCTCCCCGCTCGCCGTACGCCACATGGGCGAACCCCAGCTGGTCAACGCTCGGCTCCTCGTGGCCACTTTTCATTCGATGGAGGGCCACTCGACCTACGCCCTGACGGTGGGCGTTGGTTACGCACCCCACTCCGGCCACCCAGAACAAGACCGCAAGGACTTCTTTGCAGCGCTGGAGAACCTGGCGAACGGCATCCCTGGTCGCAACTACCTCGCTCTGCTGCTGGACGCCAACGCCACGCTACCACCGGGTACTGGCGGATGTCAGCACGCCCCCAACGGTACGGTCTCCAATGCCAACACTGAACTTTTTGCTGATTTGCTTACGACATGCGATTTGGTCACTGCCAACACCGCTTTCCACATAGTCCAGATGCTTTGGTCACACACACCTCGCCAACTGGCACTGAACGCTGCATTGACTATGTTGTAATGCGCAAGCGTCATCAAGGATCTGTACTAGCTGCTCGCTCGCATGTGATCCCCCTGGTGCGCTCCGATCATCGCATCGTCACCGCCCGCATCCGCCTGCGATTCCCCTCGCCCTTTCGTAAGCACGTGGCACCACCTGATTTGCGCACACTTCAGTTGCTCGAGAAATCTGACGACGCTCTGGAGGACTTCCCTGAAAAACGCGCCCACAAGCGCGCCGCAGAGGCGTTCGTCGACGCGCTGGACATCCCGGCCAGCCACGCCCAGCTGTTCGCTGCCGGCCCGGCATCGGCCCTTCGGCACCTCGCTGACAAGCTGCCCGCGGCCGGGGCCCTACTGCCCCCCGCCGCCCGCCCCGCTTCACCAGCCTGCACCGGCTCCCCGCCGTCATCCAGGCCCGGCAAGCCCTGCGCGACAACAGCGACCCCGCCCGCTACGCCCGCCTCAAAGCCGATTACCACTCGGCCATCCGGCAGGCGACCAAGGAGCAGGAGGACCTTCATGTCCGCGAGTACTTCGCCCACCTCAAGGACCAGCACGGCAAGTACGCCTGGACCCGCCTGCGTCACGCCCAACGGCCCGCCGGCGGCGCGCAGCCGGCGCCGCGGACGCTCTCTGGCTCACCGCAGCAGCAGCTCGACCAGTGGTATTCCTCCCAGTCCCGGCTGCTCGGCGCCCCCCCGCCGCCTCCGCCGCTTGGCCCTCTGGCGGCCGCACGCCTGGCAGTAGCACCGGCGGACGTCCCTGCGCCGCCCACGCCGCCCGCCGCTGAGCAGGACTACACGTACCCAGCCCTGACGGAACCCCTGGCCGACCCCAACGAGCTCCCGCCGTTCACCGAGCTCGAGCTGAGCACCGCCGCCAAGCAACTCCGCTTCTATGCCGCCGTTGGACCTGACCAGCTCCCAGCCCCGGTGATTAAGCTGACGGCGCTCACGGGGTTCCTGCTTGACGTCTGCAACCGGATCCTGCTTGCCGACGCGCCGCCGATTCCTGAGTGGCAGCACAGCTACCGTATTATGCTGTACAAAAACAAAGGTTCCCCTGACGACCCCGCCAACTACAGAGGAGTCTGCATCCAGAGCGCCGCACTTAAGTTGTTCATGCGCATGATCCTCAACCGCCTTCGTTCTGCTCTCGACTGTCACCTTGGGGAAAGTCAAATGGGCTTCCGTCCTGGGCGCAACACCGTCATGGCCATCTTCGTCGCGCGTCGCCTCTTCGAGGAAATCGCTCTCCTGCAACCTGGTGAGTTTCCCGCCATCCTGATCTTCGTCGACTTCATCAAGGCTTTTGATTCTGTCCTCTGGGACGCTCTATGGGCTGTACTTGCTCGCGCTCGCGTCCCCACTCCCCTGATTACCGTCATCCGCACGCTGTATGAGGGGTCGACCACTTCGGTGCGCACTCAACACGGCATTACCCCGCCATGCCCACTGCAGACCGGCGTCTGGCAGGGTTGCGTCCTGTCGCCGTACCTGTTTATTATTGTAGTGGATTATGTTATGCGCCAGGCACGTGCTCGCTTTGCTAGCATTGCAGGCCGTGCCCCTGGCCTAGCGATCACGAACGAGCTTGGGGAAGGGGGGCCGACTAACAAGCAGAATTTACTAGCTGACCTCATTTATGCCGACGACATCACGCTCATCGAGAAGCCGGAGTCTGCCCAACTTTGGCTGGACTGCCTGGCGCTCGAGGCTCGGGCGGTTGGTCTAGAAATCAGCCCCAAAACGGAGGCCCTGGCCCTCGGCATGGCAGGGCCCCCACCCACACTCCGCCTCTTAGACGATGCCGAGGTCAACTACCCTCCTTCAGGCCGCTTCAAGCTGCTCGGCAGTTGGCTTCCCGACTGCGAGGACGACATGACGACACGGATCGGCATGGCGTGGGCGCACCTCCATGACCACCGCCGCTGGTGGAGCAACCCCGCCCTACCCCGGATCGTCAAGCGTGACCTCTTCAAGGTCGTCATTCTGACGATCCTGACCTACGGCGCCGAGACGTGGACACTGATGCAGGAGCTGGAGCAACGACTCGACGGCGCCGTCACCAAGATGCTGCGCAAGGCCCTTAACATCCCCTTTGGTTTGCACATTAGTAATGAGGATTTGTACGCTGATTTGCCCTATGTTTCCCACATTATTAGGCACAGGCGCCTGGGCCTAGCCGGGCACCTGGCCCGCACAGATCAGGTAGATACATCAGATAGACTAGCTGGCACCAAGCCCGCCCAGCCTGGGCGATATGTCCTCACCTGGCGTGCCCCCGGCCGCGCGCGGCAGGGCCGCCACCCGTGGACTTTTCGTGATAGACTCGGCATGGACATGTGCTACACTAGACGTGACGGGCTCACCCCCGGGCAGCCTCCTGGTTTGTCTGTAATATGGAGGCAGATGGTGCGCAAGGATAGATGGCAAGTAGTGATGAAGGAGACCACCCCCAAGCCTGTGGGGGCTCCGCGTGTGACCAAGTATGGCATTCATAGCGATTCGGGCCGCGGTGCCCACACCCCTGTAACTAGGACCTAGATAGCTTATACCATCCATTCCATCCCATGTTCCGCTCCCACTGAGGGCTTATGCTCACGTGACGCAGTCACGTGTCTATTAATTAATTAATTAATGGGCAACATTTGTAGGCTCTGTGAAACAAAACTCAGGCCCATTGGGCCACTGGAGCTATTTTTCATTAGCATCACAATTACAACGCAGTACAACGCAGTGGGAAAAATGAGAGCCCTTCACAACATGACGCAACGACATGAGCCCCATTAATTAATTAATTAATAGACACGTGACTGCGTCACGTGAGCATAAGTCCTCAGTGGGAGGGGAACATGGGATGGAATGGATGGTATAAGCTATCTAGGTCCTAGTTACAGGGGTGTGGGCACCGCGGCCCGAATCGCTATGAATGCCATACTTGGTCACACGCGGAGCCCCCACAGGCTTGGGGGTGGTCTCCTTCATCACTACTTGCCATCTATCCTTGCGCACCATCTGCCTCCATATTACAGACAAACCAGGAGGCTGCCCGGGGGTGAGCCCGTCACGTCTAGTGTAGCACATGTCCATGCCGAGTCTATCACGAAAAGTCCACGGGTGGCGGCCCTGCCGCGCGCGGCCGGGGGCACGCCAGGTGAGGACATATCGCCCAGGCTGGGCGGGCTTGGTGCCAGCTAGTCTATCTGATGTATCTACCTGATCTGTGCGGGCCAGGTGCCCGGCTAGGCCCAGGCGCCTGTGCCTAATAATGTGGGAAACATAGGGCAAATCAGCGTACAAATCCTCATTACTAATGTGCAAACCAAAGGGGATGTTAAGGGCCTTGCGCAGCATCTTGGTGACGGCGCCGTCGAGTCGTTGCTCCAGCTCCTGCATCAGTGTCCACGTCTCGGCGCCGTAGGTCAGGATCGTCAGAATGACGACCTTGAAGAGGTCACGCTTGACGATCCGGGGTAGGGCGGGGTTGCTCCACCAGCGGCGGTGGTCATGGAGGTGCGCCCACGCCATGCCGATCCGTGTCGTCATGTCGTCCTCGCAGTCGGGAAGCCAACTGCCGAGCAGCTTGAAGCGGCCTGAAGGAGGGTAGTTGACCTCGGCATCGTCTAAGAGGCGGAGTGTGGGTGGGGGCCCTGCCATGCCGAGGGCCAGGGCCTCCGTTTTGGGGCTGATTTCTAGACCAACCGCCCGAGCCTCGAGCGCCAGGCAGTCCAGCCAAAGTTGGGCAGACTCCGGCTTCTCGATGAGCGTGATGTCGTCGGCATAAATGAGGTCAGCTAGTAAATTCTGCTTGTTAGTCGGCCCCCCTTCCCCAAGCTCGTTCGTGATCGCTAGGCCAGGGGCACGGCCTGCAATGCTAGCAAAGCGAGCACGTGCCTGGCGCATAACATAATCCACTACAATAATAAACAGGTACGGCGACAGGACGCAACCCTGCCAGACGCCGGTCTGCAGTGGGCATGGCGGGGTAATGCCGTGTTGAGTGCGCACCGAAGTGGTCGACCCCTCATACAGCGTGCGGATGACGGTAATCAGGGGAGTGGGGACGCGAGCGCGAGCAAGTACAGCCCACAGAGCGTCCCAGAGGACAGAATCAAAAGCCTTGATGAAGTCGACGAAGATCAGGATGGCGGGAAACTCACCAGGTTGCAGGAGAGCGATTTCCTCGAAGAGGCGACGCGCGACGAAGATGGCCATGACGGTGTTGCGCCCAGGACGGAAGCCCATTTGACTTTCCCCAAGGTGACAGTCGAGAGCAGAACGAAGGCGGTTGAGGATCATGCGCATGAACAACTTAAGTGCGGCGCTCTGGATGCAGACTCCTCTGTAGTTGGCGGGGTCGTCAGGGGAACATTTGTTTTTGTACAGCATAATACGGTAGCTGTGCTGCCACTCAGGAATCGGCGGCACGTCGGCAAGCAGGATCCGGTTGCAGACGTCAAGCAGGAACCCCGTGAGCGCCGTCAGCTTAATCACCGGGCTGGGAGCTGGTCAGGTCCAACGGCGGCATAAAAGCGGAGTTGCTTGGCGGCGGTGCTCAGCTCGAGCTCGGTGAACGGCGGGAGCTCGTTGGGGTCGGCCAGGGGTTCCGTCAGGGCTGGGTACGTGTAGTCCTGCTCAGCGGCGGGCGGCGTGGGCGGCGCAGGGACGTCCGCCGGTGCTACTGCCAGGCGTGCGGCCGCCAGAGGGCCAAGCGGCGGAGGCGGCGGGGGGGCGCCGAGCAGCCGGGACTGGGAGGAATACCACTGGTCGAGCTGCTGCTGCGGTGAGCCAGAGAGCGTCCGCGGCGCCGGCTGCGCGGCGCCGGCGGGCCGTTGGGCGTGACGCAGGCGGGTCCAGGCGTACTTGCCGTGCTGGTCCTTGAGGTGGGCGAAGTACTCGCGGACATGAAGGTCCTCCTGCTCCTTGGTCGCCTGCCGGATGGCCGAGTGGTAATCGGCTTTGAGGCGGGCGGGGTCGCTGTTGTCGCGCAGGGCTTGCCGGGCCTGGATGACGGCGGGGAGCCGGTGCAGGCTGGTGAAGCGGGGCGGGCGGCGGGGGGCAGTAGGGCCCGGCCGCAGGCAGCTTGTCAGCGAGGTGCCGAAGGGCCGATGCCGGGCCGGCAGCGAACAGCTGGGCGTGGCTGGCCGGGATGTCCAGCGCGTCGACGAACGCCTCTGCGGCGCGCTTGTGGGTGCGTTTTTCAGGGAAGTCCTCCAGAGCGTCGTCAGATTTCTCGAGCAACTGAAGTGTGCGCAAATCAGGGGGTGCCACGTGCTTACGAAAGGGCGAGGGGAATCGCAGGCGGATGCGGGCGGTGACGATGCGATGATCGGAGCGCACCAGGGGGATCACATGCGAGCGAGCAGCTAGTACAGACCCTTGATGACGCTTGCGCATTACAACATAGTCAATGCAGCGTTCAGTGCCAGTTGGCGAGGTGTGTGTGACCAAAGCATCTGGACTATGTGGAAAGCGAGTGTTGGCAGTGACCAAATCGCATGTCGTAATGCATGAGCCCCATAAACGGGGCCATAGTGAGCTTGGAGGGTCAAAACGTTGAAAATAGGTGTTGTATAAGTTATACAGCATCAAACATGCATCAAACATCATGACTGGATGACCTAATATGACTGAATCAGGCAGCCATAGATAGCCAAGATGAGGTGACCCAAGAGGATGATGTGACGGAATGCAATATACGAGAATGCTCATAACTTTTGACTCCGGCCATGAAATTTCATCGGGTTGGTTGCATTAGACTCGTCTTTTGAAGACGAACACGCTGATATAATTTTCTACAGCTATCGCTCAATATTTCCGAAGATACCGGCACCGCCCTGCCCAGCAAATATCGCTGTTGCAATATACGAGAATGCTCATAACTTTTGACTCCGGCCATGAAATTTCATCGGGTTGGTTGCATTAGACTCGTCTTTTGAAGACAAACACGCTGATATAATTTTCTACAGCTATCGCTCAATATTTCCGAAGATACCGGAACCGCCCTGCCCAGCAAATATCGCTGTTGCAATATACGAGAATGCTCATAACTTTTGACTCCGGCCATGAAACTTCATCGGGTTGGTTGCATTAGACTCGTCTTTTGAAGACGAACACGCTGATATAATTTCCTCTAGCTATCGCTCAATATTTCCGAAGATACCGGCACCGCCCTGCCCAGCAAATATCGCTGTTTTTTCAGCTCGATATGGCGGAATACGACTCATCCCAGCAATCACAAGCGTCCGCGGCCCTGCACCAACTCGCTGATGAAGCCATGGCGTCATTGGAAACACCCTTGCACGCTATGCCGGACGCCACTGTCAGCATCCAGCCGCTCCACTCCACCGCTCCGCCGAACAGCGACCCTGCCATGGATACCCGCGAGGAGGCCTTTTCTGCGAGGAAGCTGCCGCATTTTTACCTGGCAAATGGCCAGGCCTTAACGCCATCATGCGCCTGTCCCGAGCTGCCGCCCTCACCATCCTGCACCTGGCTGCCGAGAAAAAGTGCGAGATCCGGGACTGCAACCAACAGGTTACCCACCTGTCGGACTTTCTCCACGACGACCCCGACGACACTGACCTCTGCCTCGCAGTCTGGTGGACGTGCTCCCGTCTTTCCGACAGCGCCCTTGAGCGCTTTGTCATGGCCTCTCTGGACCTGGGAGCCGACCCCACTGTTGCGGCCGCCATCAACATCACCGCCAAGCAAGTCGCCAATACGTGCTTCGATCGCCTCCCTCCCCTCCTCAACGCTGCCCTCAACCCTGTCCACAACCACCTCGCCACCCACCACGCCCATTCCTCACACGCCGACACCTCCATCCACTCCGCCATCACCCACATTGCAGCAGGGCTGCAGCAGCAGCAGCAGCTCCTCCACCAGCTCCAGCAACAACTTGCCGCCTCCATAACTCCTGCCAAGACCACCTATGCCGCCACGCTTCAGAACCCTACGGAGCTCATCAACGAAATCAAAACAGCCGTCAAGGCCAGCACAAGGGATGCTATGCACGAACCCATTCGCTCATGCAGTATTGTGGTACGTGGCGTCCCCTCGAACGTCAACGATGCACGCCTGGGCACCTACCTCCGGGGCGACCCCTTCCTGGGGAAGCTCGGCGTGGCCCAAAGCGTCGTCATCAAAACGGCACGACGGCTCGGCGGCCCCACCGCCCCTGTCTTGGTGGAATTCCACCGCAAGGAGGACAAACTGCAGGTGCAGAAGGCCCGCCGGAACCTCCACGATACCCAACTGAGCATCGACGATTACTATACCCCGGAGCAGCTTGAGGCCCGGGCTGCCGCTTTGAACCGGCCGGAGGTCCACGAGGCTCGGGCAGCCAAGCAGGCCAACCCGCAACTACGGTGCAGCATCTATGCCCGCCTCTTTAATGGCGTCTTCATCGTCCGCATTAACGGCCAGGACCTTCCTCCAATGACGGCGACCCCCATGGATACCGCCGTGCCAGCGCCCCAGCCCCCTGCTCGGCCCCCGCCGTCACCGCCATCGCCACCGGCATCGACGGTCACCTGCTCCCCAGCACGTGTGGGGATCCGCCGGGGCAACTTCAGCTCAGGTATGGCTGCCAGGCTTGGCCGTCCCCCTAATAAATTCGTTCGCTTTGCACCTGAGCCGGAGCCCGCGCTGCGAACCCTTCTCTCCTATCAATGACGACGCTCGCGGCCCCGCGGCTCCGCGGCTCTAGCAGTGGGATCTGCCTAACTCCCCTTCCCGCCCCTTTGCCTTCGCAGCCCTCGGGCTGTCGGAGAGAGAGCAACGGGTCGGCAGTGAGCCAGGTTCGCCCCGCCTCGCGCGGCCGCCTCCGAAACCTCCTCAGACTGCACGCATTTCTTATGCGTGCAGACGCAAACTCATTCTACCTGGCCACCCGAGCCAACCGTCGGCGTCGCCTCGACGCGTTGGCAGGAAGAATCGAAATGGTGATTGAAAGCATAAGTCCCCAACCCGCCCCCCCTACCCCACCACCTCCACCCCCACCCCCATCACCACCCTGCTCCATCTCCGCCCCCACCCCCGCCTGCACCCCCCTTTTCGGTCAACGCGCGCCCTTGGTCATCGCCACCTTCAACGCCCGCACGCTCCAGCCCGACGCTGACCGCTGTCACTGCCTGCGCAGTGACGACTGTCAGTGCCATCGAGTCTCCAATCTTATTGGTTTCTGCATCGACAATAATATCGCCATCCTGGGAATCCAAGAACACAGGCGCACTGCATCGGCCCGCGGATCAACTGTCCTTGTTGCTGACGACATCGACGGCTGGCGGTTCTACTACGGAGGCGGCGACGGCACCGGGAACGGGGGCGTCGGTCTCCTCTGCTCCCCGCTCGCCGTACGCCACATGGGCGAACCCCAGCTGGTCAACGCTCGGCTCCTCGTGGCCACTTTTCATTCGATGGAGGGCCACTCGACCTACGCCCTGACGGTGGGCGTTGGTTACGCACCCCACTCCGGCCACCCAGAACAAGACCGCAAGGACTTCTTTGCAGCGCTGGAGAACCTGGCGAACGGCATCCCTGGTCGCAACTACCTCGCTCTGCTGCTGGACGCCAACGCCACGCTACCACCGGGTACTGGCGGATGTCAGCACGCCCCCAACGAGGCGTTCGTCGACGCGCTGGACATCCCGGCCAGCCACGCCCAGCTGTTCGCTGCCGGCCCGGCATCGGCCCTTCGGCACCTCGCTGACAAGCTGCCCGCGGCCGGGGCCCTACTGCCCCCCCGCCGCCCGCCCCGCTTCACCAGCCTGCACCGGCTCCCCGCCGTCATCCAGGCCCGGCAAGCCCTGCGCGACAACCGCGACCCCGCCCGCTACGCCCGCCTCAAAGCCGATTACCACTCGGCCATCCGGCAGGCGACCAAGGAGCAGGAGGACCTTCATGTCCGCGAGTACTTCGCCCACCTCAAGGACCAGCACGGCAAGTACGCCTGGACCCGCCTGCGTCACGCCCAACGGCCCGCCGGCGGCGCGCAGCCGGCGCCGCGGACGCTCTCTGGCTCACCGCAGCAGCAGCTCGACCAGTGGTATTCCTCCCAGTCCCGGCTGCTCGGCGCCCCCCCGCCGCCTCCGCCGCTTGGCCCTCTGGCGGCCGCACGCCTGGCAGTAGCACCGGCGGACGTCCCTGCGCCGCCCACGCCGCCCGCCGCTGAGCAGGACTACACGTACCCAGCCCTGACGGAACCCCTGGCCCACCCCAACGAGCTCCCGCCGTTCACCGAGCTCGAGCTGAGCACCGCCGCCAAGCAACTCCGCTTCTATGCTGCCGTTGGACCTGACCAGCTCCCAGCCCCGGTGATTAAGCTGACGGCGCTCACGGGGTTCCTGCTTGACGTCTGCAACCGGATCCTGCTTGCCGACGCGCCGCCGATTCCTGAGTGGCAGCACAGCTACCGTATTATGCTGTACAAAAACAAATGTTCCCCTGACGACCCCGCCAACTACAGAGGAGTCTGCATCCAGAGCGCCGCACTTAAGTTGTTCATGCGCATGATCCTCAACCGCCTTCGTTCTGCTCTCGACTGTCACCTTGGGGAAAGTCAAATGGGCTTCCGTCCTGGGCGCAACACCGTCATGGCCATCTTCGTCGCGCGTCGCCTCTTCGAGGAAATCGCTCTCCTGCAACCTGGTGAGTTTCCCGCCATCCTGATCTTCGTCGACTTCATCAAGGCTTTTGATTCTGTCCTCTGGGACGCTCTATGGGCTGTACTTGCTCGCGCTCGCGTCCCCACTCCCCTGATTACCGTCATCCGCACGCTGTATGAGGGGTCGACCACTTCGGTGCGCACTCAACACGGCATTACCCCGCCCTGCCCACTGCAGACCGGCGTCTGGCAGGGTTGCGTCCTGTCGCCGTACCTGTTTATTATTGTAGTGGATTATGTTATGCGCCAGGCACGTGCTCGCTTTGCTAGCATTGCAGGCCGTGCCCCTGGCCTAGCGATCACGAACGAGCTTGGGGAAGGGGGGCCGACTAACAAGCAGAATTTACTAGCTGACCTCATTTATGCCGACGACATCACGCTCATCGAGAAGCCGGAGTCTGCCCAACTTTGGCTGGACTGCCTGGCGCTCGAGGCTCGGGCGGTTGGTCTAGAAATCAGCCCCAAAACGGAGGCCCTGGCCCTCGGCATGGCAGGGCCCCCACCCACACTCCGCCTCTTAGACGATGCCGAGGTCAACTACCCTCCTTCAGGCCGCTTCAAGCTGCTCGGCAGTTGGCTTCCCGACTGCGAGGACGACATGACGACACGGATCGGCATGGCGTGGGCGCACCTCCATGACCACCGCCGCTGGTGGAGCGTCCCGCCCTACCCCGGATCGTCAAGCGTGACCTCTTCAAGGTCGTCATTCTGACGATCCTGACCTACGGCGCCGAGACGTGGACACTGATGCAGGAGCTGGAGCAACGACTCGACGGCGCCGTCACCAAGATGCTGCGCAAGGCCCTTAACATCCCCTTTGGTTTGCACATTAGTAATGAGGATTTGTACGCTGATTTGCCCTATGTTTCCCACATTATTAGGCACAGGCGCCTGGGCCTAGCCGGGCACCTGGCCCGCACAGATCAGGTAGATACATCAGATAGACTAGCTGGCACCAAGCCCGCCCAGCCTGGGCGATATGTCCTCACCTGGCGTGCCCCCGGCCGCGCGCGGCAGGGCCGCCACCCGTGGACTTTTCGTGATAGACTCGGCATGGACATGTGCTACACTAGACGTGACGGGCTCACCCCCGGGCAGCCTCCTGGTTTGTCTGTAATATGGAGGCAGATGGTGCGCAAGGATAGATGGCAAGTAGTGATGAAGGAGACCACCCCCAAGCCTGTGGGGGCTCCGCGTGTGACCAAGTATGGCATTCATAGCGATTCGGGCCGCGGTGCCCACACCCCTGTAACTAGGACCTAGATAGCTTATACCATCCATTCCATCCCATGTTCCGCTCCCACTGAGGGCTTATGCTCACGTGACGCAGTCACGTGTCTATTAATTAATTAATTAATTAATAGATAGCCAAAGCATCATCCACTCTCACAACGTGTTGAGCACATGCCTCGTGGGAACGGAGGTGCTGGGTTTTCATTCCATAACGCGTGCAATACTGAAAGAAAGAGGCACGTGTAATGCAAGGCTTGGATAGGTTGAGTGATCCATGAGCTTACATGCAGGCAAAGATGACGCTGGAATGCATGCTAGCAAATGGTGGCAAGATGCTAACAACACATGATTATACACCATGATTATGGGCACCTAGCTGGTCTTCTTGCACAATCAACGCAGTATAAACCATCAACATCCAATCCTCACGATATATGGCCGGGCCCACTTCAAATGTTCCGCCGTCCAAGCCAAGTGTGTGACACTTTTGGTCGTTTTTTGCAAAAAAAAAATAAAATTTCGCACGAGTTCGCGTGATTTTCGCGTGATTTTCGCAAAATTTTCACACATTTTCGCACGATTTCGCACGATTTCGCACAATTTTGCATGATTTCGCACAATTTCGCATGGATTTCAACCAAGGGTCGTTTTGGGGAGTGACGTTTGACAAAATTTCGCATGAATTCACACACGTTGTGCACATCAAAATTTTTTACCGTCGACATTTTTCACATGAAATTTCGCACAATTTCAGCAAATTTCGCACAAATTCGCACGATTTCAGCAAATTTCACACGATTTCAGCAAATTTCGCACAATTTCGCACGATTTCGCACGACGAATCACTCTGCAGAGTGACGATCGTCGAAAAAGTCAAAAAAACGACCAAAAGTGTCACACTTTTCGGAACATTTGAAGTGGGCCCGGCCATATGCACGGCTTGACGACGTATACAGCACCTAAATACTGCACAACTGCAACCTGCTATGGCTGACATGCAAGCAACGTCGAGTAGGATGGCGGTCTTAGAGAGGCTGGGCAGAGGTCGGTAGAAATAAGTGGAAAACTGGCAGAAACTAGGTAGAAACACGATATACTTACGCCTGCAAGCACTATTGAGCCGGTGGCAGAGGCCATTTCCAGGAAAATACAGCATACCGTAGCAATAGCCACGGTCACGCCTTACGCTATTTGCAGGCACCATCATGCCCGGCGCTACCCAATAAAAGTCTGCACAATTCTCGGTTTAGCCGAGAGTCCGGACGTTCGGAATGAATAAACATGTGTTAAGAAGTCGAAACACCATGGAAATACCAAGCATGGTGCCGCAGCAGACCCGAGTCTTGACGTAATAATATGTCTGCCGGTTTCCAGGGTTTCCGCATGAAAGTTGGGTGAGAAACTGGAAAAAACTACGTTTCCTTTGCCCCAGTACCTCAACAAACTCGTAGAAACCTAATTATCAACCTTTGAACGCATCATCATGTTCGTGCCACCCAACAGCCACTGAAATTCGCGCGAAAACTGGCGAGATCTACCTGCCGCCATCGCCGTCGTCTTCACCTTCGTCCCGCGAAAATGCCTGATTTCAGTGGTACATATTTGTTTGCAGCTGTCACAAAAAAAATACCAAAAATACCAGGATTTTTTCTTGAATTCTATGAGATGTTTCTGACCTATCTTGAAAGTTTCAGACCAAAAATCGCATGTTTAATAGGTTTGCCACGTGTCAGATTACAACGCGATACATCGCGTTCTAACCCTACAACGCGATGTATCGCGTTGTTAAAAAACACGGGTTAATGGCCGACAAAACTGATTATAAGGCCAAATGGAACGAACTGTTTTCGGGCATCGGGGCGACGTCCAACAAAAAGCAGAAACGAGACACCACAGGCGAGAAGGCGGGTGGCAAGGGCAAGCAAGCTCTCAAACCAGCAACACAGCCTGAACACAGCACTGTTTACGACTACTCATAAATGAACGCGCATGCCCTATGTAGCACACCAAGTTGGGCAGGTTTGGCTAGCACTACAGTACCGTGCTGTGTGGGGCTTCACCTGCCTACAGCTGGTTTGATGACTTGCATCCAAGTTTCGACCCGAAATACGACCTTGGGGGTGATTTCTTTAGTGCAGTTCGATCGGCCTTCACGAGAGCTATCAAAAGACACCCTAAAGTCCATCAGCAGGGCGGGGGGTCGCAAGTTATGGTAACTTAACTCGTCGTCTGTCCCTGGTCCTCTACGGAGGACTGAGTTGAACTCAGTCCTCTCTAGAGGACCGAGTTTTTGGGTTTCGTAGAAAATTCGCCCCGGTCAGAATGTTTGACAAAAAAATTCTCTCAAAATTTATTCAAATACTACGTGAAAAGATCTTTCTTGGACATATTTTTGGGATTTTTTTGGATTTGGTATGAGCGGCTTAATGTACGGTCAAAGTACAGGTGGTAAGGGTACTTTTCCACGTGAAACGCGAGTTCCGGAAATGCACGACCTAGCCATGGCGGCTCGCGCCCATGCATGCAGTTTACGTTTGCGGACGAGTTAGCTGTCCAAACTCAGGAAATAGATTTAACATGCCCTAAAGATGATAAAAATACATTTTTAGCTCGCGGGGATGCGATTTACCCGGTGTCGGCACTGTTCTTGCTGGAAAAAACTGCGATAAGGCAGGTCGACGGAATTGATGACTGCGCTTGCTTTCCGGCGCAATTTCAATGGCTGATAGGTTTCTTTCTACATTTTAACATGCATCGTATTAGAATAAATTGAGTGACAGTATAGATTTGAGTATTTCGACCATTCTGTCACGTCATGGTCTATGTGCCGCAAAGTGCCACTTTTGCGGGCACCGCCTGGGCCAAGGTAACGCCAGCCGTGCCAGGTAAAGCCAGATAATCGTTGCCTCTTCGTTTCTTGATGTTTGTACATGAGTTTAAGCTTGCGAGGCGTTGTCAGGTTCAAGTCTTGATGCTCTTTCTTGACCGTTGCCTGCCCTCTCTAAAACCCCCTTTTCAGATGATGTTATCAGGCATTTGCCTTGACCCAGTGTAGTTGTGCAGGGTTTTAGGAGCTGTGCAGGTTTAAACACCTTCATAGATGTTAGTTATTCTTTTGCTACGTTCATACTGCATGATTTTGAGGCCACGGGCCGCGTCAAGGGTGCATTCAAGCTTTTACGGGTGAGTGAAAAGTCTTGGTGACAAACCACTGCCATCATGTGCCAGCAACTATGTTGGCCACATCATGGCAAGGCAAAACAGTTATAGCCATATCTATTGTTGTTAGAAACAATGGAAATATGCTTCACCTACCCATTATATTGGTGGTTGACACTTATAACATAACCCTTTGTTGGTAGGGTATCCAAGCCCATTCCCTACATGCATGCATAGGCTCTCACTACATGATAAGGTATGATATACCTGAAGTATGATGATGCAAGTGTGTTGTCCTGTAATGCTTGAAGGGAAATGAGTTGATTGGGATGGTTGGTGGCCACGGTGGTGTGTAGTATGACCGCACTTACATGCTAGCAAAGTTAGCAAAAGCCCCATTCCTCTCCTGAGGACTGAGAGTTTTTTAATTGTTTCAGGCAGTTGCAGTGGCCAAATCGAGCCCAGTTTTTTTCCACGTTTCAAGAACTATGTTGTTTACATGCCTATATTTTTTCTTCATGCACGAGGATTTGATTGAATTTTTCCCACTCGTTCTTATCCCGAAAAATGCAAATTCGCGAGGGGTGCCCATCGTCCGTGTAATTTTCAGGTGTTCGGGTCAAGTTTTCACATATGCAGTATTTTTGCCAACAAAATGACATCTAGTACACCCCCGATCCACATCAAAACATTTGGGATGGACCCCCCACCTAGTCGCTACACGCGGTTGAAAATTGTCAACTCAGTCCTCCTGTGAGGACTGAGTTGGGACAGACGACGAGTTAACGCCTTAAGTTGGGTTGACCCGAAGAAACCCTCGAACCCAACTTAAGGCGTGAATGACTGTACCCAGTAAGAACTATCAGGGAACCAGATCACCATAGTGTCATAATTAATAGTAATCTTACTATCCTGGTGCCAATCTAACCCTAATTGGTCAGCGGACTTATGCTTACGTGACGCAATCACATGTCTAGTAATTAATTAACCCGTGTTTTTTTACAACGCGATACATCGCGTTGTAGGGTTAGAACGCGATGTATCGCGTTGTAATCTGACACGTGGCAAACCTATTAAACATGCGATTTTTGGTCTGAAACTTTCAAGATAGGTCAGAAACATCTCATAGAATTCAAGAAAAAATCCTGGTATTTTTGGTATTTTTTTTGTGACAGCTGCAAACAAATATGTACCACTGAAATCAGGCATTTTCGCGGGACGAAGGTGAAGACGACGGCGATGGCGGCAGGTAGATCTCGCCAGTTTTCGCGCGAATTTCAGTGGCTGTTGGGTAGCACGACCATGATGATGCGTTCAAAGGTTGATAATTAGGTTTCTACGAGTTTGTTGAGGTACTGGGGCAAAGGAAACGTAGTTTTTTCCAGTTTCTCACCCAACTTTCATGCGGAAACCCTGGAAACCGGCATACATATTATTACGTCAAGACTCGGGTCTGCTGCGGCACCATGCTTGGTATTTCCATGGTGTTTCGACTTCTTAACACATGTTTATTCATTCCGAACGCCCGGACTCTCGGCTAAACCGAGATTTGTGCAGACTTTTATCGGGTAGCTCCGGGCATGATGGTGCCTGCAAATAGCGTAAGGCGTGACCGTGGCTATTGCTACGGTATGCTATATTTTCCTGGAAATGGCCTCTGCCACCGGCTCAATAGTGCTTGCAGGCGTAAGTATATCGTGTTTCTACCTAGTTTCTGCCAGTTTTCCACTTATTTCTACCGACCTCTGCCCAGCCTCTCTAAGACCGCCATCCTACTCGACGTTGCTTGCATGTCAGCCATAGCAGGTTGCAGTTGTGCAGTATTTAGGTGCTGTATACGTCGTCAAGCCGTGCATATATCGTGAGGATTGGATGTTGATGGTTTATACTGCGTTGATTGTGCAAGAAGATCAGCTGGGTGCCCATAATCATGGTGTATAATCATGTGTTGTTAGCATCTTGCCACCATTTGCTAGCATGCATTCCAGCGTCATCTTTGCCTGCATGTAAGCTCATGGATCACTCAACCTATCCAAGCCTTGCATTACACGTGCCTCTTTCTTTCAGTATTGCACGCGTTATGGAATGAAAACCCAGCACCTCCATTCCCACGAGGCATGTGCTCAACACGTTGTGAGAGTGGATGATGCTTTGGCTATGGCTGCCTGATTCAGTCATATTAGGTCATCCAGTCATGATGTTTGATGCATGTTTGATGCAGTATAACTTATACAACACCTATTTTCAACGTTTTGACCCTCCAAGCTCACTATGGCCCCGTTTATGGGGCTCGGGTCGTTGCGTAATGTTGTCAAGGGCTCTCATGTTTCCCACTGCGTTGTACTGCGTTGTAATTGTGATGCTAATGAAAAATAGCTCCAGTGGCCCAATGGGCCTGAGTTTTGTTTCACAGAGCCTGCATATGTTGCCCATAGCTCGTGCAAGAAGCCAGATTTTTTTCATGAACCATTTGTGAATAAGCACATGACTTGTGACCTAGGGTCAAGAAATCGCGGTCATGGTCAGACCCCCCTGTATTCAAACCAGTGTATCTCTCTAATGAATAAGCATTTTGTAGGTCTGAGTAGCTCAAAAAATCCTTTGATTTATGGGCTTTCAGGAAAGTATATACATGACCATGAAAAAAAATTTTCCTTAGGTGCTATACGCGTTCTAAAAAAAGCTTACAACGCGATATATCGCGTTCTAATTAAAAAAACACGGGTTAATGAGCTTCTACTAAGAGATGCTATAAGAAGTGCCACGTGTCGTACAACGTAGCTCGTAGCACACTCCCGAAGTTGCCGTTTTCGATCCGGCGCAGCCTTTTGGCTGACAGAGCGCGCACTCGGTCATTTTTCACTTTGGCTGGCGCCGGGCGGCGCGGTAGGCCAGACGAGGGAGCGCGCTCTTGTGCGATTTTAGGGGGGGATGTCCCCCCTCCTACAACAAGAATCCCCACCACTTCAAAGCATGTACATGTTACAAGAGGTACACGACAGCACGCACAAGGCATTCCCGCAATAAGCTAACATGGACAGTACGGAAAGGTGGCCGAAGTGGATCAACATGACGTTGAAATGGGGACATGAAAAGGGGGAAAGGGCGAGGTGTGCATGCCAGACAACAAGAGAGTGGGAGAAAATTCATAAGGAGGCCGGAGCATTAAACCGCAAGGATAACAATATTCTAGCCATACGAGCAACCGACGCCATGCTAAACATGCACCTTGCTTTGAGCCACATGAGCAAGAAGTAAGATGAGATAAAAGGGGCAGGGCCAGGGTTACCTGAAGGCGCAGTGGACGTGTGTGGAGCCATCCCAATACCACGAGAGACAACTGTGCCAAGGTGCCTACGACGCTGACTGCACAGAACAATTGAAGGGGGCTTCTCCCTGTGTGCTGCACAGTTCAGCCGGTCTCACACTGGTACACATGCAGTCTGTTTTTGGCACTGCCCTTGTCTGGTAGGCACCTCCAAGGACGGCCACTTGGCCAGTTGTGAAGCGACATCGAGACAAAAGGGAATAGATCGGGCGCATAACACCAGGAAAACCTAGCCAAGGCAGAGCAAAGAAAAAGTGCACAACTCCACTTGCAACACGATCGCCACAACAAACGTAGTCAGGACGAGCCCTGTTACCAACGCCTGGGACCAATAAGGTCAACCACTGCAGAGCTGAGGCATTTCTTTGGCATGTATTCCGGCTTTACACATTTTAAATGAAGAACTTCCGCAACTTTATTTCACAATATTCAGGTTTCAGTCCACGCCAAGGCGTATTTCCGATTTGCCGCCATGCAACCCACATTTGGCCGGTGTCTGCGCGTGGTTGGAGACCACGAGAATCTTGCCGTGACTGGCCAATATGGCCCAATATACTCGGGAAAGCCAAAGTTCAAACAGAAGCCGTGGCTGACAAAGTTCCACAGTTACTCAACATGGGCTTAACCCCTTCAGCACCCATGCGTTCAATTTGCAAAATAGCTACGTGGTGACACGACGGCTGATAACCGCGATAATTTCCACTGCCATTGGCATATCTGTACATAAAAGGGGGAGCTCGGCATTTTTTGGCAAGCCAATCATCAGATTGCCCTTCACAGTTTTCAAACGTCTCGGTCACTGCCCCCTTTCATGACGTGTAAATGAACACATGCCCCACATTAAATGAATTCGGTTTACCATCGTCTACCGAAGTCGTCGGGCCTCACGCTCAGATTCGAGCAAGGTGAGGATGTCCCCTTCACGGACAGGTCCTTTGACGTTCCTCATAATGAGACGGTTCTGGTCGTCAAGGAACTTGACGCGGACCTGCGTGACCTGACCACGCGATCCAGTGCGACCGATCACCTTCATGACAATAGCGAGCTTAACTGGGGCGTCCATTTTTTGTCACAGCAGCAGGTTCAGAGCCGACGACCATGAAAGAGAGGCCATGAAGGGGCATGGCGGCTCGCTTTTGTGCTCTGTCTTCCTCCGTCGTCTTGATTCGGCCCAGCCGCGCGCCGACCAAACTCTCGCGCTGCAGCCTTGTCAACATACCTACAAGATCGGGGGCTCCGCCCCCGAACCCCCGCTACTCGGCAGATTCTGTGCCTCAACGGCTTTAGGCTGAACTCACAGGTCCGGGGGAACAAGGTGTGCGAACGGGTGTGCGAACGGGTTTGCGAACGGCCGTGTGAACCGTTTCGTCGCGTCTGTTCGCCGGCCTGTTCGCACACCCGTTCACTGACTCACAGGGTCGGAAATGCTCATTGGGGAAGGTCACAGAAGAATTTGCGCGGGAAAGTCGGCGCACCTTGGCGCGGACCGATCCTGGCCACAAACTGCACGTTCCAGCTTGTGTCAACAAAGTGACATCGTCGGCGTTCATGGTCATCATTCCAAACTATGGCCGACACTTGATCAGTGCTTCCTGCTTCTAGACATCACGAACGTGATCTCGCTACGGATCTTTGTAGCTTTTGGGATTGCACCAAAGGTTTTGTGTAATTTCCCCTCCACATTGCATGTCTGCCACAGTGACTTGTTCATGACGTTCTCCTGGCGTCGATCCTATTCGAGAGAGTTACTTATATACCTGCGTTCTAGTTTGGCATTCTACGCGTCAGTTATTCTCTGTAGTTACATTACAAGCGTCATTGGGCAGCCATTCGTCTTAGCTAGAGTAGGCTGGCGTATTTCTTGGCTGTGACTCGATTCTTGGCCTGGTTAGACAAAGGCGTTCGTATCCTTGATCTGCTTCCCGTTTGATAGCCTTTCCCCACTCCTCGTTAGTCGTTTCTGGCAGCAATCATGGGTTGGCAAAGTATACGTACGATGATGGCTACGCTTTATAAAAGGCAGAAGCTTCGCCAGCAACGGGATCTGTTAATACCATCACGTGCTCGTGCCGGGGGGGGGGGGGGGGGCTAATCGCGAGGACATGTTCCGCGCAGTCAGAGAAGATGATCCGCCGGGCGTGGGCCTCGCAACTGCGCGGGTGTCACGCCGGGTTTTGAGTCCATTGAAAGGATCAATGACTTCGCGTTCCAGATGAGGAGGTGGCGACGAGGCGATCCTGAGACTGCGGGAGATTGATGCAGGAAACGTCCAGGTCACGCTTGACGCTTTCGATTATCTTCTTGACGAGATTGGACCTGTCATTCAGCGCCCGCGAGGTCCCAATGTGCGGCGTGACGTCGTCTCTCCGGACACCACGTCAAAGGGTTTTCTGAAGTATATTGCCCGCAACTGTGACTGAGTCAGTTCCGGTGTCACTTCCAACACACTCGGTGCAGCAACGGCGCGATGCCGGGGATTTTGTTAAGGAAGCTTTGATGAAGGCGTTGTACGACTTGCTGGTTCTGGGTGAAATGAGCTGGACAGACGATTGTGGTTGGGGCATTACCATACACAATGGCATATGTTTGCTTCCATTCACATACCTTGGTATGGAGCCTTTTTGTATATATTCGAGTGTATATTATGTGCTCTCGGGAGTTTATACCGTACATGGCAGGTAGAATATGCGAAGTTCATGCTGGTGTCACTGTGACGAGTAAGAGCTAATGCACCATTACCACCACTGTAAGCATGCTGGTTGGGTTGTGCATGACAAAAAATCGTGACAGGCATCACATTACACTTGACAACGTACCTTGGGCGTGCATGCGCCTCACTCACAACATGCACCTTTTGGCCTTTGGGCCAGGTGCCAGGATCAGAGGCCACTCTGGTGACCTGCACTGCTACACGCAAGGCCAGCATTACATGCCAATCACTGCACATGTGCATGACAATCTACGTGCGGTGTATGTGCGGTGAATGATGCAACCTACTTGGTAGCATACCACATAAGACGTACATTTGTAAAATTGAATTATGATAAGGAGATGTCGCCTCATGCACGGAAGGCTTCCTACTAGGCTTTCACGCAGTGTTCATATTTTCTTGCATCTAAGGAAATATGAGAGCCCCCACATTCCTACAAGTAAGTTCCTCGATTTCCCTTACATGGCACACCCATTTTCTTTTTGCTGTGGGGAGTTTTCCTTGCCACCTGTTTTCCTTTTCCTATTTTACCTTTTTATACCTTATTGATCACATTTTCTTTCTACCAATATCTTCCTTATTATTCATATTAATTAAATTATCTATGCTTTTACTTTATATTTATTCAACTTTCTATATTTCCTTATTAAGTGAGATAACTTTCTGTAGTCTTTTTTTTTAACTTATTGCTGTAATCTCATTTCTTCTTCTTTATGTTTATTATATTTATTATGATTAATTAATTAATAAAACTCGTGCTCCCGTTGGGGAGTCACGGAGTATTAACCCCAATGGATGGCTTGAAGGGGGCGGTATGCACACACTCCTACTGGTCTATTGTATCTAGATGGAGCCAGATCCTAGGTCGCATTCCTAGGTCGCTTAGGCCATTCTTCCCATGTAGGCGCAAGTAGGCTTCTTCCCCACAACAGGAGGCGGGTTCATTGTCCTTGGCCGGGACCTGGGCATTCTTTATCTTTACTTTAACGTAATCTTACAATTTCCGATCAGACACTCTTACAATGTTCTTATCATGCGCTACTTATCTATCATTCTTCTTTTCTTTTTATTTTCACTACTTGCGTCCATGAATGGTTGTCTCACTTATTAAAATGAATAGTTGTCTGACTCAATAAAACTTACTTATACACTCTTCCATCTCTGGTTTTCTCCTTGATACACTCTTCCACCTTCCACCTATGAACTGGAGTTAGCTGGTTATAGGAGGCGTTTGACCCAGATTGTTGGGATGGAGATCCTGGGAACCACGGGCGCTCAAACTACGAACTAGAAACCCCTGACCCTTAGCCCAACGTATTGCCTATTAATTATCATATCCCAGCAATGACCTCTTTGTCCCTTTTGTTTATTCTTCTTCTCATCCCCTTTTTATTTTTTGTTTTAACTTTTATTATTTTCCATCCACCACCGGTCAGCCCTTTTGTGTTCACCATTCTCTCTCCTTCCACGTATGTCTTCCTACAGACCCCCCCCATGATCTTCGCGCCTTTCCTCTCAGACGACTACTAGTAGTCCTCACACGACGTAAGACCGCCATGCGTCCAGGAATGCTTGTCTCACTGATTTGTCGGGAGCCGCGTGGCTATCTGTAGGAAGACCTGCATGGAGGGAGACAGACGATAACAAAGCAAAAAGGGTTTGAGGGGGAAATAAAACAAACGAAGAAGGAAAAAGAGAATACACGCACACAATTTTATGTTAGTATAGGGCCAGATTCTGTGCACTTCAGCTATGCATGCCACAACAGCCCCTCCACCTCTTATACAACCCCTCCCATTCCATATGTGTACTGACTGGGCTGGAAGGCACTTCATTCCTAGTAGGCATACCATGCCACCGCAAGAAAGCCAAGGGGCTGCCCAGGGCATGATTGATCTGATGGATTATACCAGATGGTTTAAGGCTTAGGCCACCTGATATCAAGATAACACAATCATCTGAACCCAGGTGTCTAATGATTTTACCTCAAATTATCGCTTGCTAAGCGCCATCCTCCTCGACACACTGGCCATTGTCGCAAAGACGTGACGGCGATGTTTTTATAAAGAAGACTGACATGATATGGCACCTTATGAGACAAAACATTGGACGGCGAGGTCACCTACATGTGGCTGCATGATTGATGAGTTGCAGAGGGAGGATGCCTTGAAAACATTCCAAAAAAATTGTTTGACCCACCGTCCAACGTCATGAATCATTGAACAGCATGCGTCGAATTCAACGTGACAGTTCGTGCAAACCAACACATCCACCGCCCTACCGTCGGACGGCCGCGTCTCCCTATCCGCAACGCCAGCATGCAATATCTGACGAGTGGAATTTTTTACGTTGATGCCGGAACGATTATAGCAAGCTCGGCTGAAGTTGGTTCTGCCGTATTTGATTGACGCCGCAATCGCCTTCCGCCGCAGGTTGCATAGAAGATACGTCGCCCGCGCTGCTATCCGAGGCGCTGGCAGGGCCTAACTCTTGCTGGCTAGGACTGCCTTCACCTTTTTTCGGCTAGTTTAGAAGGACTCCGCCTATGATAAGAAAACCAGGCGGGTTCGAGTCGGCCGTGGTGCCCGCGGCTTCGCGACTAGAAGCTAGACAGTCATTCATCCCATATGCATTCCATTTCCACCCAGCTGCTAAGGATGCGGTGTGTGCCCACGAGACGAAGTCGACGTGTAAATAACCACATTATTAATTAATTGATGGCTGCCAGCCACCACCATACGCATGCCTCGCCTAGCTTCCCGCGAGAACGAGGTGATTTGGTCGCCTAGTCCATCGTTTCGCGCCATCTGCTGTTCGCACACCCGTTCGCACACCCGTTCGCACACCCGTTCGCACACCCGTTCGCCAACTTTCCAAAACCCCGGAGTTGGCGAACGGGTTGGTCCAGTTGCGAACGCTTGTGCGAACAGGTCGGTCCTATAATTAGCTCGGCCCGACTCGGCCTGTTCGCACACACGTTCGCACACCCGTTCGCACACCTGTTCCCCGGACCTGTGAGTTCAGCCTTATACTCCCCTTCTGGTCCCCTTCAACTACTCTATTACGATCGTGTTGCGCAAGGGAGAACCCCGAACATCCTGACATCGCCGCGGGCGCCGTACCGTACGGCCTGATCGCACCCCCACGAACGAGGGCGAATCCTGAAATCCTGCGGAGCCGCGAGTTACGGCCTGTAACCGCTCGCCTGAACGCCGTCACACCCTCCTAAGATCGAGTCTTACCAATTCTGAACAGAAACTGAATTCAGCAAAATGCGCGAGAAATGCCGGGGGGCATATACGGCTGATTAACTTGTTACTACGGGAAGGATCTCTCTCCAAACATCGTAGTCGATTTACTAAGGGTTCAGTCTGAGCGGGAAATTTTTAGTGTTCAGACTGAACGGGAAATGTGCAGAAATTTTAGTTCGAACCCTAGTCTGAATGGTTATTCTGTTAAATTTTCGGTTTGGCCTACTTCCCACGCAATTTCCGTGCCAATTTTTGCGAGATGACTGAACTGAACGTGTTCAGACGAGGCGAGTGACAAAAAAACGGCTCAAAACTGTGAAAAGCAGGGGGCTCAGCCCAAAAAACGGCCGTACGAAACCGAAATTTTTGGGCTCCCGCTGGCCCCCCCGCCTCGGCGCCCTCGGCCACTGCCCCTTCGCACTGCGCACCCCGCGTGGCGCCGGCGTTCCCGAGGACGCACCCCGCGGGTGTACGCGCCAATCGCCCGCTCAGGCGCCAAAAAGTCTGGGCCCCGAAGGGGCCCCCAACTTGTCAACTACTATATTACGATCGTGTTGCGCAAGGGAGAAACCCGAACATCCTGACATCGCCGCGGGCGCCGTACCGTACGGCCTGATCGCACCCCCACGAACGGCTACTATTCCTGAAATCCTGCGGAGCCGCGAGTTACGGCCCGTAACCGCCGGCCTGAACGCCGTCACACCCGCGTAAGATCGAGTCTGAGGTGTTCTGAACGGAATCTGAATTCAGCAAAATGCGCGAGAAATGCCGGGGGGCATATACGGATGGGGGGAAGAGTTTTCACCGAGTTAGCTTAGCCAAACAACATGTGCTGAACATGCTACTCGGCTGGAGACCGGTGCCACGAGCGCAAACTGAACGGCACAAGGGGGACCCTGTCGTAGCCTGACTTTGAATCCGGAGCGTAAGATATTTCTGGATCCGAAAAGTGTTAATACTGAACGGGGCGCGGGGAAAGGAAATTTGGTGCGCTGACGGACCGTACGAGCTCTGAACGCGTGCTCAGTTCAGCCGAAGGCGCGCAATTTTGCGGAAGAGTGGACGAACCGTACCATAATTTAGTACAATTAAATTTCTGAACGATTTCTTTGCAGACGCAGCGGGTAATTTTTGGCTCGACAATTTTTACTGAACACTTTTTTGAACGGGTTTTTGGTTCAATTTTTGGTTCGGCCTACTTCCCATGCAATTTCCGTGACAATTTTTGCGAGATTACTGACCTGAACGTGTTCAGACGAGGCGCGTGACGAAAAACGGCTCGAAACTGTGAAAAGCCGGGGGCTCCGCCCAAAAAACGGCCGTACGAAACCGAAATTTTTGGGCTCCCGCTGGCCCTCCCGCCTCGGCGCCCTCGGCCACTGCCCCTTCGCACTGCGCACCCCGCGTGGCGCCGGCGTTCCCGAGGACGCACCCCGCGGGTGTACGCGCCAATCGCCCGCTCAGGCGCCAAAAAGTCTGGGCCCCGAAGGGGCCCCCAACTTGTCAACTACTATATTACGATCGTGTTGCGCAAGGGAGAAACCCGAACATCCTGACATCGCCGCGGGGTACCGTACGGCCTGATCGCACCCCCACGAACGGCTACTATTCCTGAAATCCTGCGGAGCCGCGAGTTACGGCCCGTAACCGCCGGCCTGAACGCCGTCACACCCGCGTAAGATCGAGTCTGAGGTGTTCTGAACGGAATCTGAATTCAGCAAAATGCGCGAGAAATGCCGGGGGGCATATACGGCTGGGGGGAAGAGTTTTCACCGAGTTAGCTTAGCCAAACAACATGTGCTGAACATGCTACTCGGCTGGAGACCGGTGCCACGAGCGCAAACTGAACGGCACAAGGGGGACCCTGTCGTAGCCTGACTTTGAATCCGGAGCGTAAGATATTTCTGGATCCGAAAAGTGTTAATACTGAACGGGGCGCGGGGAAAGGAAATTTGGTGCGCTGACGGACCGTACGAGCTCTGAACGCGTGCTCAGTTCAGCCGAAGGCGCGCAATTTTGCGGAAGAGTGGACGAACCGTACCATAATTTAGTACAATTAAATTTCTGAACGATTTCTTTGCAGACGCAGCGGGTAATTTTTGGCTCGACAATTTTTACTGAACACTTTTTTGAACGGGTTTTTGGTTCAATTTTTGGTTCGGCCTACTTCCCATGCAATTTCCGTGACAATTTTTGCGAGATTACTGACCTGAACGTGTTCAGACGAGGCGCGTGACAAAAAACGGCTCGAAACTGTGAAAAGCCGGGGGCTCCGCCCAAAAAACGGCCGTACGAAACCGAAATTTTTGGGCTCCCGCTGGCCCTCCCGCCTCGGCGCCCTCGGCCACTGCCCCTTCGCACTGTGCACCCCGCGTGGCGCCGGCGTTCCCGAGGACGCACTCCGCGGGTGTACGCGCCAATCGCCCGCTCAGGCGCCAAAAAGTCTGGGCCCCGAAGGGGCCCCCAACTTGTCAACTACTATATTACGATCGTGTTGCGCAAGGGAGAAACCCGAACATCCTGACATCGCCGCGGGCGCCGTACCGTACGGCCTGATCGCACCCCCACGAACGGCTACTATTCCTGAAATCCTGCGGAGCCGCGAGTTACGGCCCGTAACCGCCGGCCTGAACGCCGTCACACCCGCGTAAGATCGAGTCTGAGGTGTTCTGAACGGAATCTGAATTCAGCAAAATGCGCGAGAAATGCCGGGGGGCATATACGGATGGGGGGAAGAGTTTTGCACGAAAAGGAATCAAAACATCCTACTTGATTTACTAAGGGTTCAGACTGAACGGGAAATTTTGAGCGTTCAGACTGAACGAAAATTGAGTTCGAACACCTTTCTGAACGGAATCTTTGTTAAATTTTCGGTTCGGCCTACTTCCCACGCAATTTCCGTGCCAATTTTTGCGAGATGACTGACCTGAACGTGTTCAGACGGCGAGCGTGGCAAAAAACGGCTCGAAACTGTGAAAAGCAGGAGGCTCAGCCCGCCAAACGGCCGTACGAAACCCAAATTTTTGGGCTCCCGCTGGCCCCCCCGCCTTGGCGCCCTCGGCCACTGCCCCTTCGCACTGCGCACCCCGCGTGGCGCCGGCGTTCCCGAGGACGCACCCCGCGGTTGTACGCGCCCATCGCCCGATCAGGCGCCAAAAAGTCTGGGCCCCGAAGGGGCCCCCAACTTGTCAACTACTTAACTACGATCGTGTTGCGCAACGGAGAACCCCGAACATCCTGACATCGCCGCGGGCGCCGTACCGTACGGCCTGATCGCAACCCCACGAACGAGGGCAAATCCTGAAATCCTGCGGAGCCGCGAGTTACAGACCGTAACCGCCGGCCTGAACGCCGTCACACCCTCCTAAGATCGAGTCTCAGGAGTTCTGAACAGAAAATGACGTCAGCTCAATTCAGCAAAATGCGCGAGAAATTGCGGGGGGCATATACGGCAGGGTAAAATAGTTTATGACGAAGCATCTCTATCCAAACATCCTACTACAAATACTAAGGGTTCAGACTGAACGGGAAATTTTGAGTGTTCAGACTGAACGAAAATTGAGTTCGAACACTTTTCTGAACGGGTTTTTGGTTCAATTTTCGGTTCGGCCTACTTCCCACGCCATTTCCGTGCCAATTTTAGCGAGATTACTGAACTGAACGTGTTCAGACGGCGAGCGTGGGAAAAAAACGGCTCGAAACTGTGAAAAGCAGGAGGCTCCGCCTAAAAAACGGCCGTACGAAGCCGAAATTTTTGGGCTCCCGCTGGCCCCCCCCGCCTCGGCGCCCTTGGCCACTGCCCCTTCGCACTGCGCACCCCGCGTGGCGCCGGCGTTCCCGAGGACGCACCCCGCGGGTGTACGCGCCAATCGCCCGCTCAGGCGCCAAAAAGTCTGGGCCCCGAAGGGGCCCCCAACTTGTCAACTACTCTATTACGATCGTGTTGCGCAAGGGAGAAACCCGAACATCCTGACACCGCCGCGGGCGCCGTACCGTACGGCCTGATCGCACCCCCACAATCGAGGGCAAATCCTGAAATCCTGCGGAGCCGCGAGTTACGGCCCGTAACCGCCGGCCTGAACGCCGTCACACCCTCCTAAGATCGACTGTCACCTATTCTGAACGCAAGCTGAATTCAGCAAAATGCGCGAGAAATGCCGGGGGGCATATACGGATGATTAACTTGTTATTACGGGAAGGATCTCTATCCAAACATCCTACTACATTTACTAAGGGTTCAGACTGAACGGGAAATTTCGAGCGTTCAGACTGAACGGGAAATGTGCAGAAAATTTAGTTCGAACCCTAGTCTGAATGGTTATTCTGTTAAATTTTCGGTTCGGCCTACTTCCCACGCAATTTCTGTGCCAATTTTTGCGAGATGACTGACCTGAACGTGTTCAGACGGGGAGCCTGGCAAAAAACGGCTCGAAACTGTGAAAAGCAGGAGGCTCAGCCCGCCAAACGGCCGTACGAAACCCAAATTTTTGGGCTCCCGCTGCCCCCCCCGCCTCGGCGCCCTCGGCCACTGCCCCTTCGCACTGCGCACCCCGCGTCCAGGTTGTAAAATACGTGTGCGGGGTATAATACGTGGACTTAAAATACGCGTATTATACGTGGGGGGTATAAAATACGCGGTGGTAAAATGCGCGACAGTTTTTGTGGTCCAATTGTCAGTCACCCAATTAGCACGCTCCTTGATGATGGTCATGCAGTTATTACAACTGAAATTTGGTGTATATGCTTATTTATTAACATCTTCCATTTATGCCCTGCAATCCTATCTGATTATGATTTGTTAAATGCAGGGGGGAGCATGCTGCAACGGGAATGGTAAGGAATCAATTAATTAATTAATTAATTGTAAGGAAAGCCATCCACTCTATAATGCATGAGAGGACATAAGACACAACTACGGACCTTGCTCTCAAGGATCCCACAACAAGCTCCATACACATACACACATGAAGAGGCGCTCTCAGCCGCATTGAAGTCAATGCCGTTCTCGATAAAAAATTCGGCAGCCAGCAGCTGGACACCTTTCTCGTCGACGGGAACCAGCCATTTGGTGATGCTCAGCTGGCCTTTGCTGGGAACCGACGACAAGTCAGCCGGCGCAGCCCCTCCCATCTCCGCCATTGCCCTGTTCAAATTGTGCTGCTTCTTGGCGTCTGACTGCTGCGACTTGTTGTTATACATCCTGAGAAACTTGCTCCGGATATTCGGTGGAATTTTGTCGCAGGGTAACATCCCTTCCCCTGCGATTCCGGCAAAGTGTGCACGGACTCGGAATACGCTGATTGCCCCCGGCCCGCCCCGTATGAGAACTTCTTGTTGCAAAATGAGCAGATCAACTTATTCGACACAAACTGCATTTTGTTACTAACAGCATCTGTGACTGCTTCTTTCTTCTCGAGAACGAAATCCCATTCAGGCCCTTTCTTCCTCATGGCTGCAAATCGAAAATGGCTGCACACTGTCGCACAGTCGCACTGGCCTCGTCGTCGCTATATTGCATTACACCGTCAGTAGCACAGCTGGCATTTGCTGGCACACTGTTATTATGCGTTATGTACCTAGTCCTAGCTGTCTCCTACCGGCCAAACATTTTGCAAGGCTTGCGCTTTATGAAAAGAACTGTACGCATCTACTTCTAGTAGTAAAAACCTCAAATGTGCAGTGAGCGCGCCGCGCCCAGAATCTGGGCACCGCGCCAGTGCCCGCTGCCCGCTGGTACCCCCGAAAAATTCTAAGTCCAAACCGCGTGGTCAGACGTAAACTACGCGTAAAATACGTCGAGGCCCATAATATGCTTTATCCCGCATTTTATCACAAAAGTGCGGCGTACATAACAACCCGGCCCCGCGTGGCGCCGGCGTTCCCGAGGACGCACCCCGCGGGTGTACGCGCCAATCGCCCGCTCAGGCGCCAAAAAGTCTGGGCCCCGAAGGGGCCCCCAACTTGTCAACTACTATATTACGATCGTGTTGCGCAAGGGAGAACCCCGAACATCCTGATATCGCCGCGGGCGCCGTACCGTACGGCCTGATCGCAACCCCACGAACGAGGGCAAATCCTGAAATCCTGCGGAGCCGCAAGTTATACGGCCCGTAACCGCTCGCCTGAACGCCGTCACACCCGCCTAAGATCGAGTCTTACCAATTCTGAACGGGTGCTGAATTCAGCAAAATGCGCGAGAAATTGCGGGGGGCATATACGGCTGGGGGGAAGAGTTAGGTAAGAAGCAAACATCCTACTTGATTTACCAAGGGTTCAGACTGAACTGAAAAATTCTAGTGTTCAGACTGAACGAAAATTGAGTTCGAACACATTTCTGAACGGGTTTTTTGTTCAATTTTCGGTTCGGCCTACTTCCCACGCAATTTCCGTGCCAATTTTAGCGAGATTACTGACCTGAACGTGTTCAGAAGCGGAGCATGGAAAAAAAAAACGGCTCGAAACTGTGGAAAGCAGGGGGCTCCGCCCAAAAAACGGCCGTACGAAACCCAAATTTTTGGGCTCCCGCTGGCCCCCCCGCCTCGGCGCCCTCGGCCACTGCCCCTTCGCACTGCGCACCCCGCGTGGCGCCGGCGTTCCCGAGGACGCACCCCGCGGGTGTACGCGCCAATCGCCCGCTCAGGCGCCAAAAAGTCTGGGCCCCGAAGGGGCCCCCAACTTGTCAACTACTATATTACGATCGTGTTGCGCAAGGGAGAAACCCGAACATCCTGACATCGCCGCGGGCGCCGTACCGTACGGCCTGATCGCAACCCCACGAACGAGGGCAAATCCTGAAATCCTGCGGAGACGCGAGTTACAGCCCGTAACCGCCGGCCTGAACGCCGTCACACCCTCCTAAGATCGAGTCTCAGGAGTTCTGAACAGAAAATGACGTCAGCTCAATTCAGCAAAATGCGCGAGAAATTGCGGGGGGCATATACAGTTGGTTGGAGACCCATCTAGGGTCCACATGGGTCCTCAGAGATAGAGGATCTTGTACAGATTACTACAATATACTTTATTGTAGTATTGGGCCAATGGCTGTACTTCACTGGTACTCGCCAATGGGATAACGCCACGTAGAATGTGTGGGCGTCTCCCAGGCCTCCACGTCACCGGCTGGTCAAGGGCCGGTGTAGTCCTGTCAAGAGGACTGAGCCGACTATCGGCCCATCATGTATGCCCATCTGCCTTGGTACCTCCTAGAGGATTCTAGAAGTATCTAACACGCGGCATGCACTGAACTACATGGAATGCATGTCCACGTAGGATATTCAGCAAGACTGATGAAGGTGCCAAGCGCAACAGGTTCTTATGCGCAACGAAGACGAATTATGCGACAACGACAATAACGTAAAGAAATAAAGAAGAGCCTTTGTTTAAAAAAAAAAAAAAAAAAAAAAAAAAAAAAAAAGTGCCCAAGTGAGCAACATATCTGTGAACAATACATGTGGTGCAGCTCCTGGTTGCAGCCAAGCACCCATTGATATTGTTAACAGTCAAGCTCCTCAGAGCAATAATCCTTGTTATATTGATAATAAAAACTTGGACTCTTGCTCTGCCAGGAACGTGGATGCCCGTCCATGTCCTGAAGAGCCATCACCTAATGATTGATCTTAGGATTTTGGCTAACTCTGATCTGCCTTTCCTAAGGATTGTGGGTCGTGAAGATCATCAAGCCCAAGGCAAGGTTGACAGATATATACAGGAGCTTAAGAAGTTGGTAATGTCTGGGGATTATCCTGAGATGTTTAAACCAACTTTTGCTGTCAGGTGTTTGGGTGCTGCAAGGTGGCCTCTACCCTGATGACATAATGCAGGCATGGAGTAAGCAGAGGTGGGCACAGTATGCTCATCTCTGTGAAAAGGATAAACAGAGAGGAGAATCATTAAAATTTGAGGTGGGAGACCAGGTGATCTTCCACAAAGAAAATGCTCCTGGTAAACGTGGTTATTGGCAGGGTCCAGGGACCATAACCTCAGTTGACCTGGAGATGAAAACTGCTGATGTGGTCTGGAATGGGACCACTTATCATCTGGCTTGGAATAGATTGAAGAGAGATCCAATGAACGTTCAAGAAAATCCCCTGGAAAATATGGCCCCTGAAGAGGCACTTGGATCTCCCAATCTTTCCTGTCCACCTTTGGCCAGTGAACAGGCTGGACTCCAACTACCAGAAAGGGCGGCCTCCCATCAACTGGAGCCTACTACTCAGCAAGCTCAGCCTAAGACATTGACTGGGATATCACAGGATGATATGGATGAAGCTGACTTGTTGGATAATAGGGTGTCTGATCAGCACCGGAAGCTCCGGCCGTTGGAACATGGGCTTGAGACCCCTGGGCAGGTGGATAACATATTTCAGTCTGAACAGCCAAAGCTTGGATCCAATTACCCTGGTAATAAGCCATTGCCCTTGGAGACTGATGGGATTCCAGCCCAAGGAAGACAAGCTGAGGAGGGGTTGTCCAGGTTGAACACTCAGCTCGGCAAGAGAGGCAATCCTCAAGAGCTTCGGGATATTGTAAAGAAGCTCAAGCCCTCACTAAAGATTGCCAAAATAACTTCTCTTCTAGAGAAGGGCATGGACCTTGATGGCTTTGATGTGGATACCAAAGCAGAGGTCTCTGTCACCTCGCCCTTTAATGCTTTGCTGGATAAGTATTCCCTTGAACCCAGTCCATGGACCATTGTCCAAGACTTTGCGGGTAACACTGATCATCAAGTTCTTGGGAATATCACTATCCCATTCTTGGGTGAGTCTTTGACACTTTGTGTTGTTGATGGCTATAAGGGGCCCACTCTCATTGGCCAGCCATTCTTGGTGACTCCCGGTGTTACCATTGTTGATGGCCCCAATAACACAAAGAGTCTCCTAAAAACCCATTGTGACCCAATTCCTCTGGAATCATTCAGATGTCTCTTGCCTCTTGAAATGTTCCAGAAGGCAAATTGGAAGACCGCCTGTGTCGGTTTAATAAAAGGAGCAGAATGGGGAAGGGATATACCCCCAGCTTCTGAGCTGGTAGAACCCGCCCAGCTCAGTGTGACTTGAATCTCTTGGTCTCACAAAAAGGTCATTTGCTGCTCATAGCCCCATGTCCTTTGATGATGTAGACCTGGATTGTCACACTTTCGCTGGCCTTGAGGCCTGGCGAGTAGCATTGGCGCGTGCGCTCCAGGAGTGGCAAACGCTGGATGTTTTTGAAAGCATTTCAGAACCTCCACCCAATGCTCAAATGCTTCAGTTGCGTTTTGTATGCAAGATGAAGAGCAAGCTTAATGAGCCTCCCATACCAAACGCACGTCCAGTCGTAACCCAGTTCCATGGTACTACAGACTTTGATAAGGAGGAGCTGTACACTCCTGGCCTGTCACATCCTGTTCTCAGGCTTATTCTTAGTCTGTACCTTGGTGCTTTGGACTAGTTAATCATCCCACGGTCCTAAATTTAGGACTTTGTCCTAAATCGTCCTAGTGGTCACTATAACCAAGGTACCGGGGGGGGGGTCACTATATGGACCGTACCCCATGTGGACCGTACCCGGCATGATGTACCCGACCCGTGGTACCGGCACATGGTACCCGGATTCCGTACCCGGGTACCGGGTATAATGGCGGGAAAGTAGGTACCTCGACCAAAAATATAACCGATTTTGGAGCGAAAAAGTGGGTGCGGGAATGAAGTGAGGTGGATATGGCGACCTGACAATCGTGGCCGGCGTTTTCACGTGCGTTTATCATTTTGGGCGCCCAGTAGCAAAAACGAAAGGTTGTTAGTTATGCTTAAAGGCTGTGAATATTTTCTGCGCAAGTTTTTATGTGTAGCGCTGTATCACAGCGGCACAACACAAATGGGTCGCAGATCGCCTGCTCGCGGAGGGTCGATTTTGGCACAAACATGTTAGTGTATTAGCAATGGTGGTGCGAATCAAGCCAGGAAATTTTTGTGGACGATTTTTATTATAGTCTGGAGTTTAGAAACGGAGTATTTGACATGGGAGCGCCTGGGCCGTGATATTCTTGCCCGATTTCCATTGTCGACCATGTTTTAGGGACGTTCAGGCTGGGCAGCGAGCGCACCTTATAGGTCTTCACTTTCGGTATTTCTTGGACCTAGAACGCAGCACAAGCGTGGTTTATATCATTGTCGAACCGGTTGGCCAGCTTTGGTGCGCTCAGCTCTCGGAAAGCTGACCTCGCTGCGGATTTCAGCGACTTTTTTGCAACCATCTGGAATGAGGCGACGTAAGTAGCAGGTAAGTGCCGGGTTGTCCTAGATCATGAGTGTAACTGGCAACGCTGTCGTGGTGTTTTGAGTCAGCCAGCTATGCCTAAAAAGAGGGGACGCTGTCTGTGCACATAACTGTCACACATTCGGGGTTCTCTGAACATAGTTTCTTTATAGTGATACGGAAGGGGAGCCGCTGATGCTAGGTGAAATAGAGCTGGGTGATGTGATCGTAATAAGGTTGATTAGGCTTCTAGTGTACGAGTATTACGGAAGATATGGCCTAATTGTTGCGGCCCATACCTTGACGGTGTGCTGAGTACCTTGACGACGGATTTTTGCGTCTAGGTTCTCCTAGCAGATCTGTGATTGCGGACGGGTTTGCAACAGGCAATATCTGAAGTAAAACTTGACGGCTAAAACTGTTTAGAGGCCGTTGCCGGATCTGGCCGTTGGTAGAGAGCCGTTGGCCTTGAAACACGATAAAAGCTTGCTCACCTAGCTCATGGCGGTCTCTTTTGTTTTAACGAAGGCGGCGACAGGGGTCAGGGGCAGCGTAGCTGACGCCCAGAATTCCTTTCTGCAAAGCGGCTGGGATGCCGAAGCCCGGGCGGAAGCCAGGTTCGACAGGTGCTGGGAAGCAATTACCGAAAGCTAATCCCGAGGTGCCGACAGCTACTAAACAGACGGGAAAGGGCCGACTAGGCTGGCCGACGCAGAAGAAAAGGCTCCATCAGGAGCTCTCCACTTGCTCGGGCCTGCCTGAAGTGTGCGCTGCCTTTGAGGCGGTCCTCGGGACCGACTGGGTAACTACTGTCAGCCGGTGGTCTGCGGCCCAGCTGGAGTCCGTCGTTGGACTGCTGGTCGACCACGTGGACGGGCCTGAAATTCTGGCAGCAGCGGACCCAAACGAAGCGCTAGTGGCAGCCCTCCAAAGCGCCCGGGACTTGGCGGACTCGGACGAAGAGGAGATGCAGCCACCACGCCGGCCCACGAAAGGGGCGAAAAAGGGGACGAAAAAAGTCGGAAGCCCAGCCCCGAGCAAGGGAAAGGCCGCGGGGGATGTGAGGGAGCAGCTCTTGGAGCTGGCGGCTATTATTGGCAAGCAGGGGCAGGCGGGCAAAGAAGAGGAGGAGGAGGAGGAGTCCGAGGAAGAGGATTTCCTGACGAAATTGAAGGATGCGCTGGCCGGGGCAGATGGGGCTTCCAGGAAGCCGAAAAAGACCAAAGGGGTGACGCTGCCCACTCGAGCACAAGTGGTGAATTGGAGGGTGCAAGAGAGAGTGCTCCCCGAGGTGCTCGAGGATGCCAACGACAATGGAGGGGGGATAAAGAGTTGGATCATGGCTACTCGCCAAGGGGGGTGGAGGAACCAGGAAAGCAGGAAGGTGGTCATGAACATCGCCCTGGCCATGGACACACTCTTCAAGGAGTTGGGGCCGGCAGCCGGGGAGTTGGCTGGGGTAGAGTATCTCATGAGGGTGGTGGCAGCCATGCTCCTAGTGGAGAGCCAGGGGTCAGGAGGGTGGAAGGTGGCTGGCCACCTCCTTGCTCTCAAGGAAGATGCCTCCTTGGTGAGCAACCCGGCCATGAAGATGGCCCTGCAAAGCGCCACGATGATGGAGAAGCTGGGCAAGGCCCAGCAAACCAAGTAAACACCGAAAGGGTAAACCGCTCCCCCTTCCCACTGCCTCTTCCTACAATGCCTCTAAGCACTACGTGGGGGAGAGTGAGGTCAGCACGCAGACGCCAGCGTGCAACTCGCCGCCGCCGGACCTTCACTCTACAACACAAGGTGATTACGTGGTTGAATTGGCTATGGCACGGGGGGGCAGACCCTCCGCCTAAATCTGGAGGCGCGTGCTCCAGAGGAACGGCGGAGGCCCTGAAAAGGGTCAAGAAGCACTGCGAGTGGTACAGTCGCCGCGTAACCGGCGTTGCGACAGGCCCCGCAGAAGGAAGTGATCTAATCTATGGGAAATGTAATAAGTATGAACAACTTGTGGCGGAGCGGGTGAGTCTGCCGAAGCGCGAGGTGGCAGGAAAGGCGAAGCTGCTGGATTTGCTGGCGCTACGACCTAGTTGGCGAGAGGTGTACGCGAGCGAAGCCAACTGCATCAAGCCGGAGGTGGCTGCCAGTGCGAGGTATTGGAATGTACCTGCCCCCAGCCGAGGGTGCACCATGGCGGAGTGGGGCAAGTTGATGGGGAGGGCAGCGGACGTGGGGATGGTGGAGTTCCGAGAGACGCGGCCAAAGTGGGTAGACGGATGTTTTGGGGTGGCCAAAGGAGTGGGGGAGTTAAGGCTCATTGTGAATAAGAAGTTGGGGAACGCACTGTGGGTGGACCCCCCTAAGACGGTGTTACCCCACCTGGGCATATACTCGGAGGTCTATATCAAGGGTCGGTGCTACACGGCCAAGAGCGATCTGGTCTCGTATTACTATACCATCCAAGTGCCGGAGTGGTGGTGGGATTATCAAGGGCTACCTGATGTGTGGTCCACCGATGTCGGGCTGCCGGGGCGGCGGAGGAGGGTGTGGCCAGTGCTGAAAGTGCTGGCCATGGGGCACTCCCACGCTGTAGCGCTAGGGGAAGCCATCCATGAGATGGTCCTCTATGCCACGGGCGCTTTGGATCCTAGACGGCAGGTGAACCGCCTCACAAGTGTAGGGGAGCTGACCGTGCTTCGGAATGCATGGGGTAACCCAACCGCCCTAGCCATCGAGTACAAGGAGGAGAGCACGAGGGAGATGCAAATCGACCTTGAGGACCCCCCTGCCCCTATGGTATCCATCACTATTGATGACCTGGTGGTCAGCAATGGGCGCACGTGCGAGGCGGTGAATCGCTTAATCGCGAGTGCTATTGAAGACGGGTACGCGCCTAACAACCTTGTGCCCTCCAAGGACAAGACGATCATGGCTAGCCCGGAGGGGGAGGACGAGCTAGAAGCTCTGGGTGTTGTTCACCGGCGGGATGGGGTGTTGGAGCCGACAGCTAAGCAGCTCACCCTTGTGGTTGCGCACACTCGTGTACTCCTCGAGAGGGGACGCGCTACCGCTGAGGCGCTGGCGGCCGTCGTGGGCCGGTGGGTGTGGCTGCAGATGCTCAGCCGCACTTGCTTGTCCATATGGCAGCAGAGTTTTAAGTTCATCAACCTCAAGGGGTGGGGCCAGCGAACGCGACCTTTGTGGCAAGGTGTGCGCGATGAGCTCGAGTGTGCCATGGCGTTGGCCCCCATGCTCCGTGTGGACCGGGGGGCTGCCCTGGCTCCGGTGGTGGTGGCCTCGGATGCGTCTAGTTTTGGGCAGGGGGTTGTCTACGCTGAGATGGCCCCAGCTGAGGTGACGGAATTAGCTCGGGCCCGGGAGGTGCGGGGTTACCCAACCCTCCTCACCCCAGGTGAGGCCATGTATGCCGGGCCTAGACCCTTGACCAAGGCCGCGGAAAAAGCCATCATCCACGGGCGATGGCGCGTCGGGATCAAGAGTCGCTGGCGCGATTCGACCATGCACATCAACGAGAAGGAAGTGCGGGCCGCTGTGAAGGGGGTGGAGCGCTCGGCCCGGAACCTCGGAACATGGGGTAAGCGGGTGGTGAGGTTAGTGGACTCCACTGCCGCTTTGGGCTGCTTGGCTAAAGGGCGTTCCTCTTCTTACCGGTTAAACAAGCAATGCCGCCGGTTGTGCGTGTCAAAAATCCTAATAATGCGTCAATGAATGAGCTCAAATGTTGCGGCACAACTCATTTCATTAATACAATAAAAGACGCATATATAGAATTTAAGGACCGTGACCGGTGTCCATTGCCAAGCCACAAGGCAACTGGCCCACCATCAGGTAACGTGAAAAGGTGCACGCCGACCTCTTAAACAATGTCCAATGTCGGCTGCACACATTATCCCTACGTTAACTTAACACATAAAGTGTCTCCACTTGCACAACTGGCACACAAAATCCACTAGGCAATGATGCGAATATTCGGCACCAATATTCGACCCCACTATTGCGCGGCGCTAGGAGTTAGCCACCGCCAAATGGTACGAGATACTCACGCCCTACAAGCCGTACCATGCAACCACAAGGTAGAGCCGAATTAATCCTAACTTCGGCACCTAATATCTTTGTGCATACTCAACTGTCCGTCATAAGAAAAGTACCGCCGGAAAGAACACGGCAAGCCCTACTCAGCCCTAATAATATCCTTGGCCAGAAAATACAGAAGATTGGCCACAACATAACATAGGCTGGCAAACGGGCACATCCAGGGTTTATACTAAAACCCTGACACCCCCCTTGCACGTTGCCAGTGCAGGGTCCAATGAACGTCAAGTCCCCCCTCAACTAGGGTAGGGCTTGCCGGGTACAACATAACCCAGCAACCCCCCCTTACCCGGGAAGCCCCTCCCAAGGAACCATCCAGCAACACATTCACTGAAAAAATGCCATCCTGGTCATAACAACAAAGGTGCTACATGCCTGCGTCTCTTCCAAAATACATCCAGGCGTCCCTAGAGGTATAAACTGACAGCCCCAGCGTCCCAGGTCTGATGCAGAAACACAGCAATAAGTCACAACAACTACACTTGCCAGGAATAGCACACATGGGCAAACACTGCCCCATCAGGCTACCAATAGCCCTAAAATGGACCACCACGGTCCCAAGGCCTCCACGGCCCCACGCTGGCACGCCGTCGTGCCAACAAACTCCCGGGAGTGATCAGGTCCCGAGCATGGAAAGTCAACCAAGAACTTCCCCCAGAGCGCTCCCATAACAGGTTGGACTGATCCCAACCTCCAGACTGGCCAAAACACTAGGCTGCACATGCTAGTTTGCCTCGTCCATTCAAAAACACAGCTGACCACCAAGTTTGCATGCAAAGCAGGCGCGTACATCCCAAAGTAGGTCAATACAGACCACAGGCCACGTTAGGCCCCACAAATGTCGTCGCGAGCCAGTCTCATGTCAACACACCCCCCCCTCAAGAAATAAGTGGGGGCAAATATTTTTGTCAGCTTTAAAATGTCACAAGCTCCCTTGGCTTAGAGCTTCTAAAATAACATGCAGCTCACTGGTACTCCTGACCAGCTTCAAAATCAAAAACCCACTGGCATAGCCAGCTTCAAAAGAGAGACCATGCTGGCACTCCTGGCCAACATCTTCATCGCCAACAAAAAGCCGGTAGGCAGGCAGTCCTCGTCGACAAAAAATGCTGGAAATTCCGCAGGCTGCGCCACCAAAAATGGCGACAATCCGTTGCGCTGGTTGCTCGCAAAATTCCAGCCGACGTCCGCTCCGAGCCACATGTTGATGCGCAGGTCACTGGTACAGAAAAAGAGAAAAAAGTCTGCACCCAGCTGGAACCAGAGCCTTGACCTCGCCATGCGGGGCTCAACGCCAGGCGGCGCCAGCCCACAGCAAACCCGAAACATGAAAGTTCCGCTGGCTTTGACACATATAACAACTCGCCTGCGTGGCTGCGCTGGCCCAGGCCTGTCGACCCATGAAATTTCTGCCCGTTCCGCCGAACTTCAAATTCAAAATGCTGCGACGTATGAATCCTCACGACATTGCTCACGAAATTACGTAACAACGCTGCCGCCATCAATTATATGCGCCGGCAGGGTAAAATGGCTTCATCATGGTCACAAGAATGTCGTTCAAAGTCGTCTCAAAGGTGGGGAACTTTCCCTCCGATACCATGTCAAAAATCCTAATAATGCGTCAATGAATGAGCTCAAATGTTGCGGCACAACTCATTTCATTAATACAATAAAAGACGCATATATAGAATTTAAGGACCGTGACCGGTGTCCATTGCCAAGCCACAAGGCAACTGGCCCACCATCAGGTAACGTGAAAAGGTGCACGCCGACCTCTTAAACAATGTCCAATGTCGGCTGCACACATTATCCCTACGTTAACTTAACACATAAAGTGTCTCCACTTGCACAACTGGCACACAAAATCCACTAGGCAATGATGCGAATATTCGGCACCAATATTCGACCCCACTATTGCGCGGCGCTAGGAGTTAGCCACCGCCAAATGGTACGAGATACTCACGCCCTACAAGCCGTACCATGCAACCACAAGGTAGAGCCGAATTAATCCTAACTTCGGCACCTAATATCTTTGTGCATACTCAACTGTCCGTCATAAGAAAAGTACCGCCGGAAAGAACACGGCAAGCCCTACTCAGCCCTAATAATATCCTTGGCCAGAAAATACAGAAGATTGGCCACAACATAACATAGGCTGGCAAACGGGCACATCCAGGGTTTATACTAAAACCCTGACAGTGCGCTCTTACGTTGGTCACCGGCAGCCGCTCACAATGGGTCTGGACGCCAAGTGAGCTTCAGCCTGCGGATGGGCCTTCGCGGGGGCTTTCCATGGCTGCCTCGGTGGCCGGGTGGGTCCGCGATTTGACTCGCGAGGGTGTTCATCCCAATCCCGGGCCTCGGCTTGGCGCTAGCTACTTGACCCTTCTTGAGGGCAAGGTGAAGCCGGCTACTTTGATGGTTTACCATCGGGGTCTTAGGTCCTTTTTCGCATGGTGGGCGAGCCGGCGGGGTCGGGTTGGCAGCTTGTTGCGCGGCTTGACGATAGAGGAATACTATTGCGAGTATGTCGCTTGGGCGCACTCACGGTGTTACAGCCGCCAGTTGTGTGTCAATGCGCTTATGGGCCTGAATTTGTACTTCCCCCGGGAGGTGCGGGATTGGGCCTTGGCACGAAGTGTTTTGGCTGGCTGGCGCACGTTGGCACCCCCTCGTGCCCCCCCCCCATTCCATGGGAGGCTGCGTTTGCGCTTGCTTGTACTATGGTGCTCCAGCGGCAGCCTCGTGCGGCTATGATGGTCATCGTTATTTTCCAACAATACCTGCGGGTATCGGAGGCGCTCAACCTGTTGGTCGGCCATGTGCGCTTGCAGCCTGATGTTCGGTTGCGGGGTTCGCAGCGGGGCGCCTTGTTGTTGATGTCAGCTAAGACGGCTAAGGGGGAGGTGCAGTCTGTGGTGATCGAGGATGTCATGACTGAGACCCTCTTGCGGGCTTGTATGCGTGGCAAGGCGGCCTGGGAGCGGGTGTTCCCTTACGATTATGCCCAGTTCAGCCGGGTTTGGCATTAGGCCACGCAAGCTTTGGGGGTCGACACGGTGTTTACCATTCACGGGCTGCGGCATGGGGGGCTACCTATGATTTTTTGCGGCAGCGCAGCATGGCTGATATTCAGCATCGGGGTCGCTGGCGCAGCAGCAAAACTGTCGCCCACTATGTGGGATTGCACCGGAGCTTGGCCCTCACCCTTCCTGACGCCCTGGTTCGGGCTATCGCCGCCTGCCCCCCGCGCATTTGGCGGAGCGTCTTTTCTCTGCCTTCCTCTTAAGTTCCCTTCATTCTTGTCTTATGCGTCCACCGGTTTTTGTTTTGCCCCTGGCTTGGGTCGCCAGGGAGGGATGTAAGGGTAAGGCTAGCCTTTTTGGACATAAAGTGTTCCCATGGGTAAGGATGGCCAGTTGGGGGCCACTTCCCGATGTGCTCTACTTATTGTTTTAATAAAGAGTCTGGTTACCCTGGAGTTCCACGGTTAATAGAATCGGGGTTCTCTGAACATAGTTTCTTTATAGTGATACGGAAGGGGAGCCGCTGATGCTAGGTGAAATAGAGCTGGGTGATGTGATCGTAATAAGGTTGATTAGGCTTCTAGTGTACGAGTATTACGGAAGATATGGCCTAATTGTTGCGGCCCATACCTTGACGGTGTGCTGAGTACCTTGACGACGGATTTTTGCGTCTAGGTTCTCCTAGCAGATCTGTGATTGCGGACGGGTTTGCAACAGGCAATATCTGAAGTAAAACTTGACGGCTAAAACTGTTTAGAGGCCGTTGCCGGATCTGGCCGTTGGTAGAGAGCCGTTGGCCTTGAAACACGATAAAAGCTTGCTCACCTAGCTCATGGCGGTCTCTTTTGTTTTCCCACCCGCCCTCCCTGTGTGTTGCCTGTTTGGGGGTAAGGCTAGCCTTTTTGGACATAAAGTGTTCCCATGGGTAAGGATGGCCAGTTGGGGGCCACTTCCCGATGTGCTCTACTTATTGTTTTAATAAAGAGTCTGGTTACCCTGGAGTTCCACGGTTAATAGAAAGTTGGTTTACGTCATACAATTTTTTACGTCTCTATCTTCGTCGTCCGCTGCAGCTAAAACACACATGCGTAAGAGCAGTTTTACTCATGTGTTAGTTATAAACCATGGTCATATGGCCTGCAGTCGTTCAGGGTGTTCTCAGACAGTATATACAGTATGGTTTACGTGTTACATGCACCCTGAATTCGCTCACAAAGCGTTGCATGTTAGCACAACGTTGTTTTGTAACTTGATTTGGCTGCATTCATGTGTTAGTTGCAATGCAAATGCAATGTTTTTTCATCGCTGGGTGGTGGCCAGCATGTCCGTGATGTCAAAGAAGGTTTGGCATATGCTTAGAGAAAGTTTACCGCAAGGGGTGGGCCATGTTCAAGCCGGGCAACCTCAGCAACCATGCAACCCTATATTGCATTACCTGCACCATCTGTGACACCGTTAATCACGCGTATATATAGAGGCAGCCACAGCAGGGTATGGCCTTGTTATACGTTGCCCCGCCATCCCAAGGCCTCGTAGGGTCCCCTAGCGCTTGTAAGATGCTCAAGGGACCGTGTGGATAGCATGGTCATGCGTTGACAATAATTGGTCCTAATGGTCCTAAAACCCACATTTTGGCCAAATTCGCGCTTTGAGGTCTGGCAGGTGGCAGGGCCCATTCATGCACTAAATGTAATTATTTGACCCCAGGTTTTTGATAGAAACTAAAAAAGTGTGTTATCTGTCATGGGCACGAATGCCAGGGTCAAATTTTAATGTTTGCATATATATTTTTTAATTCCACTTGGTCCTAAATTTAGGACTTTTACTGGGAAGATGGACACTATGGCTTGGATTATGGAGCAGAAATTGATGACTTCACCAGGGCCTTTTTGCATGGTGATCCTCAGGTGGCCAGAGCCACTTGGCAAGCTCAAAGACCCTGTTGTGTTAAGACCCCAGCATGCTGGATAGCTGAAGTAGGTCATCCCTACATGCAGCCTAAAGTGGGCTGGGAAGGACTGGTCAGCAGTCCAGTCATTTGGTATGAAACCATTGCTCCTGCCATCCAGGAGAGATGTCAGATGCAACAATCTCATCTTGCTTATTGTCTCTTTGTGGGGCAATCCAAGGGACAACCCACCTGGGCTACCTTACATGGAGATGATATGCAACGCATTGGTCCCAAGGGATGGTTGAATGAGACCTATAAAAGGCTCAATGACAAGTCCCCTATTGGTACCAGAGCATGGTTTAGTAAAAACAGCCAGGTACCTTACTGTGGCATTGGCTGTACCCTTTTCCAGGATGACAAAGGATGGCATCTTAAGCTGCAATCGGCGAAGGGGTATAAAGAAAAAGTAATAACTCAGTTGCCCAAGAGAGTAACTGAGGAGAATGCCCCTACGGTTAAAGGTCAACTGGGTTGGCTGGCTGCCACAACTAACCCTGACCTGGCAGTACAGAGTAGGATGCCAGACTCTGTTGTTGTAGGAGAAGGAAGGAGGCGCCTGGAGAGCTGCCTCAATGAATCTCCTGACTTGGTGTTGTCCGGTGTAGACTGGCATGGGCGTATCATCATAGACGCCTACACAGATGCTAGCCAAGAATCTAGATCTGCCAACAAGATTGGTGCCAGAGCCGGATGCCTGATCACCATCAGGAATGAAGGCAAACAGCCCTCGTTGGTATACTGGTCCAGTAACCTTCAGAGGAGGCGGTTTGCTGGCATTGACACCGCTGAGTGCAGGGCATACGCCATGTGCATTCGCGATGCCATATACATAAGAGAGCTACTCTTATGGTGTCTGAGTCAGATAAGACCTCAACCTGTGATTGATGTCAGGGTTTATTGTGATAATAAGCCCGTGGTCTCTTTTATCAAGAATGAGAGGGCCACTACTACTGACTTGGACTACCTTGTGGCAAAGGAGTTGTCCAGCCACTGTATAACCATACATCTGCCAGGACATTCAAATCCTGCTGATGCTATGACCAAGCTTCCACGACTGGCTCTTAATGGGTACCAGTTGCTGCGGTCCATGATGGCTGGGAAACCCTTGTCATGAGGAGTAATCTGGGAGCCTGAGCCTAATGCTCCTCCTGTAGGTTTTTATCCCCCTGGAGGTTTTGTCCTCTCTGGAGAAGAGGTTTTCCTTCAGATTTGGGTTTTCCCTACAGCAGGTTACACCAACCATGCAATGATGAGATGCAAGCTCCATAAGACCCAAGTGAGTCCCCATTGCCCTCACATGTGAAAGTGAACTGGCCAGGTGCGGCCGAACATCAATGAATACATCTAAGCCTTATCACTTTCACAAGGGAAAGAATGGCTGGAGTTGGTTGGAGACCCATCTAGGGTCCACATGGGTCCTCAGAGATAGAGGATCTTGTACAGATTACTACAATATACTTTATTGTAGTATTGGGCCAATGGCTGTACTTCACTGGTACTCGCCAATGGGATAACGCCACGTAGAATGTGTGGGCGTCTCCCAGGCCTCCACGTCACCGGCTGGTCAAGGGCCGGTGTAGTCCTGTCAAGAGGACTGAGCCGACTATCGGCCCATCATGTATGCGCATCTGCCTTGGTACCTCCTAGAGGATTCTAGAAGTATCTAACACGCGGCATGCACTGAACTACATGGAATGCATGTCCACGTAGGATATTCAACAAGACTGATGAAGGTGCCAAGCGCAACAGGTTCTTATGCGCAACGAAGACGAATTATGCGACAACGACAATAACGTAAAGAAATAAAGAAGAGCCTTTGTTTTATGCATAACGCATCAAGCAAGATACCTTTTTATTGCAACTTATACGGCAGGGTAAAATAGTTTATGACGAAGCATCTCTATCCAAACATCCTACTACAAATACTAAGGGTTCAGACTGAACGGGAAATTTTGAGTGTTCAGACTGAACGAAAATTGAGTTCGAACACTTTTCTGAACGGGTTTTTGGTTCAATTTTCGGTTCGGCCTACTTCCCACGCCATTTCCGTGCCAATTTTAGCGAGATTACTGAACTGAACGTGTTCAGACGGCGAGCGTGGGAAAAAAACGGCTCGAAACTGTGAAAAGCAGGGGGCTCCGCCTAAAAAACGGCCGTACGAAGCCGAAATTTTTGGGCTCCCGCTGGCCCCCCCCGCCTCGGCGCCCTTGGCCACTGCCCCTTCGCACAGCGCGCCCCGCGTGGCGCCGGCGTTCCCGAGGACGCACCCCGCGGGTGTACGCGCCAATCGCCCGCTCAGGCGCCAAAAAGTCCGGGCCCCGAAGGGGCCCCCAACTTGTCAACTACTATATTACGATCGTGTTGCGCAAGGGAGAAACCCGAACATCCTGACATCGCCGCGGGCGCCGTACCGTACGGCCTGATCGCACCCCCACGACCGAGGGCCATCCTTGAAATCCTGCGGAGCCGCGAGTTACGGCTCGTAACCGCTGGCCTGAACGCCGTCACACCCGCGTAAGATCGAGTCTCAGGAGTTCTGAACGGGTGCCGAATTCAGCAAAATGCGCGAGAAATCCCGGGGGGCATATACGGATGGGGGGGATGTTGTTTGCCGAATCTAAATCTACAAAACATCCTACTCGATTTACTAAGGGTTCAGACTGAACGGGAAATTTCGAGCGTTCAGACTGAACGGGAAATTTGCCAATATTTTAGTTCGAACACTTTTCTGAACGGGTTTTTTGTTAAATTTTCGGTTCGGCCTACTTCCCATGCGATTTCCGTGCCAATTTTTGCGAGATGAATGACCTGAACGTGTTCAGACGGGGCGCGTGACAAAAAAAGGCTCGAAACTGTGAAAAGCAGGGGGCTCCGCCCAGAAAACGGCCGTACGAAACCCAAATTTTTGGGCTCCCGCTGGCCCTCCCGCCTCGGCGCCCTCGGCCACTGCCCCTTCGCACTGCGCACCCCGCGTGGCGCCAGCGTTCCCGAGGACGCACCCCGCGGGTGTACGCGCCAATCGCCCGCTCAGGCGCCAAAAAGTCCGGGCCCCGAAGGGGCCCCCAACTTGTCAACTACTCTATTACGATCGTGTTGCGCAAGGGAGAAACCCCAAACATCCTGACATCGCCGCGGGCGCCGTACCGTACGGCCTGATCGCACCCCCACAATCGAGGGCGAATCCTGAAATCCTGCGGAGCCGCGAGTTACGGCCCGTAACCGCCGGCCTGAACGCCGTCACACCCTCCTAAGATCGAGTCTCACCAATTCTGAACGGAAGCTGAATTCAGCAAAATGCGCGAGAAATGCCGGGGGGCATATACGGCAGGGGAAAGAGTTTGTTGCCGAAGCAAACATCCTACTACATTTACTAAGGGTTCAGACTGAACGACAAATTTCGAGTGTTCAGACTGAACGAAAATTGAGTTCGAACACAAGTCTGAACGGTTTTTCGGTTAAATTTTCGGTTCGGCCTACTTCCCACGCAATTTCCGTGACAATTTTTGCGAGATGACTGAACTGAACGTGTTCAGACGGCGAGCGTGGAAAAAAACGGCTCGAAACTGTGAAAAGCAGGGGACTCCGCCCAAAAAAACGGCCGTACGAAACCCAAATTTTTGGGCTCCCGCTGGCCCCCCCCGCCTCAGCGCCCTTGGTCACTGCCCCTTCGCACAGCGCGCCCCGCGTGGCGCCGGCGTTCCCGAGGACGCACCCCGCGGGTGTACGCGCCAATCGCCCGCTCAGGCGCCAAAAAGTCTGGGCCCCGAAGGGGCCCCCAACTTGTCAACTACTTAACTACGATCGTGTTGCGCAAGGGAGAAACCCGAACATCCTGACATCGCCGCGGGCGCCGTACCGTACGGCCTGATCGCAACCCCACGCGCGAAAGCCATTGCTGAAAATCCCGCGGAGCCGCGAGTTCGGGCCAACGGGCGCGGGCCTGAACGCGGACTGAACGCCGTCACACCCGCCTAAGATCGAGTCTTACCAATCCTGAAAGGGTGCTGAATTCAGCAAATGCACGCAACTTTGAGTGCTGGGACGACGGACAGGGTGCAAGAGTTTGTTCCGAACCAAACAACCTGCGCTGAACATGCTCCGTACCGGAAAATAGCTGCCACGCGTCCCCACTGAACGGGTAAATACGGACCCGTCCAGAACAGGTCGTAGCCTGACTTTATATCCGGCCCGCCCGCCGTCCGGCCGTACGAAACCGACATTTTGGGGCTCCCGCTGGCCCCCCCCGCATAAATTTTATGAAACAGGACCGCCTGGGAGCTACGAAACGCGTTCAACCGAAGTATCCTATTTGATTTACTAAGTTTTCAGACTGAACGGGAAATTTAGGGTGTGAAGAGTGAAGGGGAAATGTGGAGTGTCAGACCGCCTGGGAGCTACGAAACGCGTTCAGATTGTACGAAACAGGTGGCGGAAGAATTGACCGCAAATTTTTGGCAGGATTAAAGCGTTGCATTCATGGCACTGGCGCTGTGGCGTGCTGGCGGGATTATAGTGGCCGAGGTGCCGGATGTGTAAGCCTGAATTCCCGAAATTGTCAAGTCACCGTCAAGTCACCGTCAAGTACTAGAGCTTGCGTATCGTCATTTGGCATTAAAGGGTTGCATTCACGGCACTGGTATTCGCTGTGGCGTGCTGGCTTCGCCGACAAGCGGATTTCTCGATCGAGTTGCCATCGCAGCTATAGCTGTAACGAGCACGCCGTTGCTTTTGTAAACTGATTGCCAGCTGCCGAAGCTAAACGATCGTAATGGCCGTTGCCCTGCCCTCGCGTTCATGGGGTTTCAAAGGGACAACGTGGACGGCGTTTTTCCTGATATCATTGCTCTTCGATCGTCGGGCACTGAGGTGAGTGCCCACGGAAATGTTTCGATGCTTAATTATGTTTCCATTGGCCACTGGATCGCGTCATCGTTCTGCTGCCTCAGTGGCGTTGACGTTGATGGGAATAAGAAGTGTGGCTATGTTTGTCGGCTTTTCGGCCCATGCAGGCGGGCACGGCTATTGGTGTGGACCCGCGGCCACGGTTGCAACATTACGTCGACCAAGCCTGGCTTTACCAGGACGATTTCACATCGCAGCAGACCTACGTCCGGGATGTGATAAATTGGTTGTTCGTGTCGCCCCCTGAAGGCTTCTGTGACAACGTCTATTTGACGGTGAGTTATTTTTGGCGAGGAATTTTTCGAGTCCTGTTCTGCGCACAAGCCTTTTTTCCATGATATGATGGACATATGTTGCTGTGCGTTCTTTTGTGGAAATATGTTCACTGTCCTTTGGTTGGTGATTTCTTGGTTGGACGTCCCACTATTGCTCGGGCCGCAGATGTTACATCTGGTGTCCTTCCTGCCTCCCATGCCGAGTGGTGGGCAGACTTCTGCGGAGGTGCAGGTGGTGAGTTTTTTGGCTCAGCGGCTGTCGTAGTAGTGGGTAATTTGCTTTTGCTACTATGAATTGTTTGGAGGGTAGGAACTGTCCAAATGCTATCGGGGTTCTTTGAACGGAGTTTCTTCTATACGTGAATGCGGGAACAAGAGGCCGCTGGATGAGCGGCTTATAGGTCGCAGTGTTTACTCGTAGCTGTTTGGCTAGAGCTTTTGTGATTAGTAGATGCAATATAGTGCATGGTTGAAAAATGAATTAAATAAAATGTGCGTTCCGCGCTTGGGTTGATTATACCCGGGCGGAACGGGGCGTGAGGTGCAGTGCCCCTGAAAAGAACAACCTACGCATTATTTAATACTAGCCGTGCAGATTCGGGATATTCTACCCCCGGTCTGTACGGTTAGCGTCTTACTAGCATCCACTAAACATAAGGGTTTAATGACGTCAGTTAGCTAGGGATAAGGGAGGTTTTGCGACTAAAAGCCGCTCTGGCTGGTTTTGTCGGCCTCTTTCTTTGCTCGTTGTCGTTGCGGCGGCAGCCGCAGCTATGGGTGCTGCGGAGCAAAATCCCAAAAGCACTGGTTGCACTGGCCACTTGGCCAGTGGTGAGACTTCCAGTTGTTAACCGGCCAGGCGTAGTTCCTCGCCCGGTTAACTAAAAGAAAAGAAAAAGATTACCTCCGGTCCGCACCTTTTCCCCAGCTTGGGGTCTTTGGTGGGCCGGATGCCGTGACAGGTGCTCAACTGTCGCTTGGTCGGCCCAGTGCGCGAGCTGGTGCTCCGTACCTGGGGATGCTTGCACCCCGGGTTGGAGCCGGATGGCTGGCACTGGCGACCCGTGTCTCGGTCCGCGGCCTGCGGCTTTTTCTTCGGAAATTGCTGCTGGCCAGCAAACTTTGCAATTGCCTTCCGCCGAGGGGGGGGTGGTTGGGGCTGGGGACGGCGATGGGAAAAGCGTCTAAGCTAGAAATTTTTTCCCCACGCATAGAAACCTCGGGGGGAATGCGGTCTTGGCTGAACGGACTCTCGTTCAGCCAGGTGCCTGGGGCTGTGGCCTCGGGCATCCGGGCTGGCGGGGCCTGGGCTAGGTCCACGTTTTTTCTCGAAGCACCCCGGGTCTATGGGGAGACGGCCATAGCGGTACCGACTCGGGGCCCCGAGAGGGGTCATGATAGGCTGGCCGTGCGCAATCGCAGTGCAAATGCGCTGGGCCTTTTTGGGCCTGGCCATGCATCCACAGCCGCCGGGCACACGCCTCCCGATGTGGGGGGCTCCCGTTTTGCGGCAGGGCGGTCACTTGTGACAACGAGCAAGGTGGAGTGCGGCTTCAAGGGAAAGCCAGGGCGGGGGTGATTGGGCAACGTACTTCATGAAGGGCCTTGAACGGCGTGCCTCCGGGCATGTCAATTAGTGTCACATGTATGCTTCCACTTATTGTTTTAATGAAGATGCTGGTTTTTGTGGGAGCTACGTGGGACATGAATCGGGGTTCTTTGAACGGAGTTTCTTCTATACGTGAATGCGGGAACAAGAGGCCGCTGGATGAGCGGCTTATAGGTCGCAGTGTTTACTCGTAGCTGTTTGGCTAGAGCTTTTGTGATTAGTAGATGCAATATAGTGCATGGTTGAAAAATGAATTAAATAAAATGTGCGTTCCGCGCTTGGGTTGATTATACCCGGGCGGAACGGGGCGTGAGGTGCAGTGCCCCTGAAAAGAACAACCTACGCATTATTTAATACTAGCCGTGCAGATTCGGGATATTCTACCCCCGGTCTGTACGGTTAGCGTCTTACTAGCATCCACTAAACATAAGGGTTTAATGACGTCAGTTAGCTAGGGATAAGGGAGGTTTTGCGACTAAAAGCCGCTCTGGCTGGTTTTGTCGGCCTCTTTCTTTGCTCCCCACCCACCCACCCTTGTCTTGGTTGCCTCTAGGGCAACGTACTTCATGAAGGGCCTTGAACGGCGTGCCTCCGGGCATGTCAATTAGTGTCACATGTATGCTTCCACTTATTGTTTTAATGAAGATGCTGGTTTTTGTGGGAGCTACGTGGGACATGAATATATATTTTTTATTCATGTCATTGTCTGGTTCATGTTTGCTCTCATTTTGGCTGGTTGCTCAGCTGGAGGTGGCACGATTTGGCAATGCCAACGCGTTCCTGCGCGCGGCCGCGTTGTGTAGCGGGGACCCAGCGGTGTGCTTCGCTCGCACACGGTTTCTCGCGGGAATGCTCGAAGCACGGCGACTCCGCCAGGTCTACTACCAGATTGAAGATAGGCCGTTTGGGTCCGAAGACTATTTGGCCAGCGTAAGTGAATGTGTGCATGGAGGGAATTTTTTGGTTGTTGTGTTTCTTGCATTCCTTTGTGGCAATGACCCACGTGTGTGGGGGGGGCAGGCATCCGTGCGTGGGTGTGGGAGGGGCTGGCATGCGTGCGTGGTGGTGGGGGCTGGCATGCGTGCGTGGGAGTGGGGAAGAGCTGCCATGCATGCATGTGGGGCGGGGCGGGCTGCCCGATGCATTCGTGGGTGTGGGGGGGGAGTGCCATGCATGCGTGGGTTTAGGGGGGAGCTGCCATGCATGCATGTGGGGCGGGGCGGGCTGGCATGCGTGCCTGGGTCCGTGGGGTGGCTGGCATGCTACGTGGGTGTGGGGGGTGGCTGGCATGCGTGCGTGGGTTTGTGGGGTGGCTGGCATGCATGCGTGCATGTGGGGGGGGGCTGGCATGCATGCGTGGGTGTGGGGGGGGGCTGCCATGCTACGTGGGTGTGGGGGGGGTGGCTGGCATGCATGCGTGCATGTGGGGGGTGGCTGGCATGCATGCGTGCATGTGGGGGGGGGCTGGCATGCGTTTGTGGATTTATGGGAGGGCTGCCATGCGTGCGTGGGTGTCGGGGGGGGCTGGCATGCGTGCGTGGGTTCGTGGGGGTGCTGCCATGCATTCATGGGTGTGGGGGGGGAGTGCCATGCATGTGTGGGTTTAGGGGTTGGCTGGCATGCGTGCGCATTACAATTCGTTCAAGTGGCCCGCCGGAGCGGCTGTACAATTTTTCCCAGTGAGCACGCTGCCAAGTGTACTTGTGGGCAAATTTTTAGGTGCCCCGTCACTTCGAGGTACTAAAAATTGGGCTACGGTACGAACTCAGCGAATTTCAGCGAATTTTCAGTCGAACCAAAGGAAGTGACGCCAACTACCAAAAAGATTCCGTTACGAATTTTCAGCCCAACACTCGCGCAAAATGAAGTGACGGCAACTACCAAAAAGTTTCCGTTACGAATTTTCACTCCCACACGTTTGCACAAGAGGAAGTGACGGCAACTACCAAAAAGTTTCCGTTACGAATTTTCAGTCCCACACTTCGCGCAAATTTTAGTAGGGCTGCACGCAAGCTACCTTTCAAAATTTTGCGCTAGTATGGAACGCATTTCATTCGTCTGGAGGAACGCTGCCCGCCAACTACCCCCGTTCAGAAAGTTCCGCCGAAATTTACTTGAGATTTGGAAATCTGAACTTCCGCGCAAATTTTAGTAGGGCTGCACGCAAGCCACCTTTCAAAATTTTGCGCAAGTATGGAACGCAATTCATTCGTCCGGAGGAATGCTGCTCGTCAACTGCCCCCGTTCAGAAAGTTGCGCCGAACTTTACTTGAGATTTGGAAATCTGAACGTGCGGTTGGAGTTTCGCGGGGAAACCCAAGTTCCCCAGTAATTCACCAATGACGCGCTTCGAACACTTGCCCGCTAAAACCTAAGCAGCCGCTCCGGCTGGCCACTTAAACGAAACTTGATGGTGGGTTCGTGGGATGGCTGGCATGCGTGTGTGGGTGTGGGTGGTGGCTGGCATGCATAAGTGGGTTTGTAGGGTCGCTGGCATGCATGCGTGGATGTGGGGGTGGCTGGCATGCATGCGTGGGTTTGTGGGGTGGCTGGCATGCATGCGTGCATGTGGGGGGTGGCTGGCATGCATGCTTGCATGTGGGGGGGGGCTGGCATGCATAAGTGCATGTGGGGGGGGGCTGGCATGCATAAGTGGATTTATGGGAGGGCTGGCATGCGTGCGTGGGTTCGTGGGGGTGCTGCCATGCATTTGTGGGTGTGGGGGGGGACTGCCATGTATGCGTGGGTTTATGGGGGGGCTGGCATGCGTGCCTGGGTTCGTGGGGTGGCTGGCATGCGTGTGTGGGTGTGGGTGGTGGCTGGCATGCATAAGTGGTTTTGTAGGGTCGCTGGCATGATTTATAATATGGCTCATGACTCGATGAAATCAAATGGGTAAAAAGATTGGAGGTTTGTATTGTGATGCATATGTGTCGGCATCTTTTTCGTGCTCTTTTCGGTTTGCAGGCTCAAGGGATCGGACACCTTTTGCAGCATTGGGAGCGCAGGTGCTTGGAATTGCATGGAGGTGGCGGAGGTCGCCGTGCTTTGAATGTGTCGCTTGCGCCATTGTCTATGGTGCAGCCAGGCGTGGGTGCGCCTGTGGTGCAGGGACTAGCGAGCTAGTCACCTGTGATGGGTGCGCAGAGCCGGGACTGCCGTCTGGCCACAACCAATGGCCGTGGATCCAGGGCCAGCAGCAGCGGGATGGCAAGCGGTGAGCACGCAGGCAGGGCAGGTGGCGGGAGCGAGGCTGCCGGGAAACGGCACGGCTTGGGGCCAGACAACAGCGACGGGGCAACCGGTCGCGGAGGTGCAGGCGGGCGCGGTATGGCCGCAAGCAGCGGGTTTGGAGCTTCGGTCGGGGCCATTGGCCACTGGCGCAGAGGGAGCACAGGCGGCAACGGTGTGGCACCCGGTAATTCACGTGCAGGCTGGCCAGGCTGGAGTGGCATTTCCACAAGTGGTTGGCCATGCCACGGCAGTGGGTGCGCAGCCAGGGCACTGAGGTGGGCGCGGCAGTGCAACATGCGGTGGTGCGTAATCCTGTCGTGTTGCCGCCTACGGAGCCGGCGCCTGCGAGGGAGCCATCGCTGGGTTTGCAGCGCGCTCGTTCCTTGGCGGCAAGCACACCTGTCATGGGTGCGAGCACGGGGGGGGCTGAGAAGCCGGTGCCCGTGGTTCGCGGGGAATCGACGGCGGAAGGTGGCTCGCAGATCGTGGTATGTTTATCAAACGTTTTTAAAGGTTTGTGGCGTTGAGTGTGCTGTTGTGGCACTGGCGGTCAACGCAATAGAGGGGCAGTAGTGGCCACCAGAATTCGGCATTGCGGGTCGGGTAGCACCTTGGAAAGGGGATTTGGGTGCTGGCTCTCATCATGTGCAGATACTAGGGGTGTGCCAAGCGCTTGTCGGTACGCATGGAGGCTAAGCCAAGTTGGCAGGCAACAATCAGCGTGTGTCAAGGAAGTATCGCCTGTGCATGCTGTGGGGCAGGCGCATTGTCCTGGATGCATTGAATGTTGCTGCCAATGGTGGGGCGGCCTTGAAGTGAAGATGTGTCCACTGTTTTGGTCAGCTGAATCTTACACTTCTGCTTTTAACGGTCGATGTGATATTTGTGTATGTTTCTGCTATGCAGGTGGACATTAGTCGGTTCACATCTGCCTCAGAATATGCTGCTGCTGCGAAGACTGGTCGTGCGAATGCTTGGGAGCAGATTTCTCGTGTGCAATTCCTGGAGGAGGCTTTGCAGGACAACTCTGATAAATTCAAGGATGCGGATGTGCGCACTGCTGTAAGTTCTTAATCGGATTTCTTTGAAAAGAGTTTCTCGAAGTGAGGCGGGGAATAAGGCCGCTCACGGGAGCCGCTTGGATGGTCGGCTGAACCGGGCGGGTTTGGCAGATGTAACCGGATTTGGCTAATGGCTGGCGACCTGGAATTGTTAGTAGGGGCAGTGGCCCTATTGTGCTACAATCTCGAAACAATCTTATGCTTAAAGTTTGACAGGGCCGGGTTTGTTGAACCGGTTTGTTGAATGATAATTAGAACCTTTCGGAAAGGGTATTTGATTGGTTGTTGTTTTTGTGGTACGGTAGGTGTCGCTACATTCTCAGGTTGGCGTGTTAAGTTAAGCTCGGTTGCTGATGTCAGCCCCGTGCTAGGGCAGTTTGACTACTTTGGCGGCGTAGTGACATTGTTGTGGTCTTTTTTCTTGTAAACGTTGGCTGAGCGCCGACGGCTGAGGCTATGGCGGTACAAGAAGTGCCTCACCAGCCTTGCGCTCAGCATGGGTGCGGGGCTAAAATTTGTTAACCAAATTTCCGGCATCCATGATCCCTGGCTGCTTAAGGCGGTTGGGATTCATGGCTGCCACTGGCCCGGAATTAATGTCCGGGTGATCGGGGTTTAAATGCGAAGCGGGGGCTGATGCATTATTTAATGGCTGGTTTGTTTGAAAGAAACGGCCAGCTGGCCGGGTTGGGCAAGGGCTAGCTTGCTTGATGGTTCCGTACCTGGGGATGCTTGCGCCTCGGGTTGGGCTGTCGGCAGGCTGGCCTGCCTTTGAGTTGTCTCGTACCTGGAAATGCTTGCATTCCGGGTTGGGCTTGGCTTGAGGGCCGCCGCGGCTCGGGGGGGTAAAAAATTTAAGTCACCGTTGTGGGACACGGAGCCTCGGCGCAGGAGGCAAGGGCTGAAAACCAACTTGATTTCGTAATCAGTGGTATTTCCACTTTTTTGTACGGAAGGAGTGTTTATGTGCTCGGCACTAGGTTGGTTGCTCTTCAAAAAAGTTGTAAACTGGGCGTCGGCTGGAATCAGCGGCGCCAGTCAGCAGCTTTTGCTTTGACTTTGTGTTCCGCGACAGCACCCCTTAGCGGACCAGAGAAGAGGTCGGCAACGAGGTCAGCGGGGGCCCCCGAGTGGGGTCAAAAATGCGAGCTGTGTCGATCGACAGTGCATGAATTTTTGTGCATTCACAGTCGCTGGGAATTAAATCTGTTTTCTGGCAACGGAGAGCGCCCATCGCGACAGGACAGCTTTTGACGGGAAAGGAAATGGTGCTTCTTTAGCGGACCGGAGGGCCAGGAAGGGGAGGTTGGGTAATCGCGAGCCATGCCTAAGGAGTTCTTAATAGCGGTTCTGTAACCGCTACCTGTCTGTATGCATCTACTTATTGTTTTAACAAAGATGCTGGTGACTATGGTGAGCAAACGGGTGTATGAATCGGATTTCTTTGAAAAGAGTTTCTCGAAGTGAGGCGGGGAATAAGGCCGCTCACGGGAGCCGCCTGGATGGTCGGCTGAACCGGGCGGGTTTGGCAGATGTAACCGGATTTGGCTAATGGCTGGCGACCTGGAATTGTTAGTAGGGGCAGTGGCCCTATTGTGCTACAATCTCGAAACAATCTTATGCTTAAAGTTTGACAGGGCCGGGTTTGTTGAACCGGTTTGTTGAATGATAATTAGAACCTTTCGGAAAGGGTATTTGATTGGTTGTTGTTTTTGTGGTACGGTAGGTGTCGCTACATTCTCAGGTTGGCGTGTTAAGTTAAGCTCGGTTGCTGATGTCAGCCCCGTGCTAGGGCAGTTTGACTACTTTGGCGGCGTAGTGACATTGTTGTGGTCTTTTTTCTTGTCCCACCCACCCACCCTCTTTGGTGGCCTGGTCTGCCCGGGTAATCGCGAGCCATGCCTAAGGAGTTCTTAATAGCGGTTCTGTAACCGCTACCTGTCTGTATGCATCTACTTATTGTTTTAACAAAGATGCTGGTGACTATGGTGAGCAAACGGGTGTATGAATCTGTTTAATTGCATTAATCTGCCAATGGGCTGGCGTGCATGCGTGGGTGTGGGGGGGAGCTGGCATGCATGCTTGAGTGTGTGGGGTGGCTAGCATGCATGCGTGCATGTGGGGGGTGGCTGGCATGCATGCGTGGGTGTGGGGGGTGGCTGGCATGCATGCGTGCATGTGGGGGGTGGCTGGCATGCATGCGTGGGTGTGGGGGGGGGCTGGCATGCGTGCGTGGGTGTGGGGGTGGCTGGCATGCGTGCGTGGGTGTGGGGGGGGCTGGCATGCGTGCGTGGGTGTGGGGGGTGGCTGGCATGGGTGCGTGGGTGTGGGGGTGGCTGGCATGCGTGCGTGGGTCTGGGGGTGGCTGGCATGCGTGCGTGGGTGTGGGGGGGGCTGGCATGCGTGCGTGGGTGTGTGGGGGGCTGCCATGCGTGCGTGGGTGTGGGGGGGGGCTGCCATGCGTGCGTGGGTTGGTGGGGTGGCTGGCATGCATGCGTGCATGTGCAGGGTGGCTGGCATTCTACGTGGGTGTGTGCGGGTGGCTGGCATGCGTGCATGGCTGTGGGGGTGGCTGGCATGCGTGCGTGGGCGTGCAGGGTGGCTGGCATGCGTGCGTGGGTGTGGGTGGGTGGCTGGCATGCGTGCCTGGGTCCGTGGGGTGGCTGCCATGCTACGTGGGTGTGGGGGGGGGCTGGCATGCGTGCGTGGGTTTGTGGGGGGGCTGGCATGCATGCGTGCATGGGGGGGGGGGCTGGCATGCTACGTGGGTGTGGGGGGGGGCTGGTATGCGTGCATGGCTGTTAGGGTGGCTGGCATGCGTGCCTGGGTTGGTGGGGTGGCTGGCATGCATGCGTGCATGTGCAGGGTGGCTGGCATTCTACGTGGGTGTGTGCGGGGGGCTGGCATGCGTGCCTGGGTGTGTGGATTTTTTTATTTTTTTTTTAAGATATATGTATAGTCATGTTTGTTTTCTACTCATGTACACTTTTGATTGGTCTTTGTTGGTATACATGTTGTTGGTGGTGTGCACAGCTTGCAGCTCTCAAGAAGGCGTTGCACGAAAGCAAGAGGAGATTTTACCGATTGTCTGTGGAGGCGCAGCATCGTCTGCAGGACTCTGCTCGTCACGATGCTACGAATGTTCCTCGGGGCGCGATGGACAAGCGTCGTTTTGTTAAGCTCCGGGATCCCGAAGGGATGATGCCTCGCATGATGATGCGCAAGGGTCGGTTGATAAAAAGGCGCGACATGGTGTCTCTGAGGTTGATGCACTGGATTCAGCTGGGGCTCGTCTAGAACATCAGGTTTGTATGCTTTTTTTTTATTTTGCAGTGTGTTGCATTTCAAGACATGATTTTATTATTGTGTGTGTGTCAATATCTTGTGTTAATACACCTCTGTCTTGCTGTTGTTTGTTCTTTGAGTACAGCTCCCCAGGCGCTTTGGGTCCGCTGATAAGTACGTGGCTTATGCAAAGAGTACGTCTCGCAAGTGGGCCATGGCTGAAGATGAGAAGATTGCGCTATTGGACTCGCTGTTGGCAGAGCTTCGTGGTGGTGGTCGTCCTTTTCAGGACGCGGTAAGTCATCATTGGGTTGTATTGATTGGATTTTTGTTAATGTCTTACACCCTCTTCATTCTCTGGTTTGTTGTGCACCAGGTAGTTTCCTCTCCGATCTACCTGATCCAATTTGGTCATTGTTTTGTGTTTTTATTATGTTACATTTTCTTCCCACGCACCCACCCCCGCGCCTATTCAACGGCAGGCAACAACACTTACTAAGATGATGTACAAGCGTTGTAAGAAGCTCATTTCCGAAGCGGCTCCGGCTGATGTTGCTGTGGTACGTGTTTGTTGTAGCGTTTTTCTTTTGGCTAGTTGTATAGCTTTCGTGCATTCGTATATATATACATTCACTTCCTTCTTCAAGGAGTGTTGCCGGCTCCGGGAGGACCGGCTGGACCTGGAGGGCCAGCGGGCCCCATGGTCGGCGCGGACCTGGACGTCATATTGGCGTCAGCGCTTGTCGGTGGCGCTGACTCGGGCCATGGCTGACATCATGCTCCGCCGTACGCGGGCTGATTTTGCGGTGCAGCAGGGCTATTAGGTTCCTCCCGTTAGGCGTTTCCATTGGTCTTATCGTAGTATAGAGCTTTGACATGGCTCTGTATATACTACTAGGTTTATAGCTGGGCGTTTGCTTTGGTTTGAGTGATTTCACTCTGCTGTAAGTAATTATAATTTTTTAATATATATATACATTAAATCTGAATTTTTTTTTGTATTTTTGTGCGTGTTTCTGTACTTCTAACCTGTCCAGGTCAACGGTGCCGTTTTCAATGGCCCTGGGGCGTATGAGGAGCTCGCGGAAGGTCTTTGTCACGATGCGTCATCATCCGTTTCAGACCGTCTGGACAACCTGCGCATGCTTCTCAACCAAGTTGCACATGACCAACAGCTTACACTGTCACAGAAGCTATCGCTGGTAAGTTTAGTTTTCTGATGTCAGATTGCCCTAGTTTGCAGTCGTTTTTAAGCTTTCAAGCTGGCATGCATGCGTGCATGTCGGGGGGCGCTGGCATGCGTGTGTGGATTCGTGGGGTGGCTGGCATGCGTGCCTGGGTTCGTGGGGTGGCTGGCATGCGTGTGTGGGTGTGGGTGGTGGCTGGCATGCATAAGTGGGTTTGTAGGGTGGCTGGCATGCATACGTGGATGTGGGGGGGGGATGGCATGCGTGTGTGGATTTATGGGAGGGCTGGCATGCGTGCGTGCATGTGGGGGTGGCTGGCATGCATGCTTGCATGTGGGGGGTGGCTGGCATGCATGGGTGCATGTGGGAGGGGGCTAGCATGCGTGTGTGGATTTATGGGAGGGCTGGCATGCGTGCCTGGGTTCGTGGGGTGGCTGGCATGCGTGTGTGGGTGTGGGGAGGAGGTGCCACGCATGCGTGGGTTTAGGGGGGGGCTGGCATGCGTGCCTGGGTTTGTGGGGTGGCTGGCATGCGTGTGTGGGTGTGGGTGGTGGCTGGCATGCATAAGTGGGTTTGTAGGGCGGCTGGCATGCATGCGTGGGTGTGGGGGGTGGCTGGCATGCATGCGTCCATGTGGGGGGGGGCTGGCATGCGTGTGTGGATTTATGGGAGGGATGGCATGCGTGCCTGGGTTCGTGGGGTGGCTGGCATGCGTGTGTGGGTGTGGGTGGTGGCTGGCATGCATAAGTGGGTTTGTGGGGTGGCTGGCATGCGTGGAAATTTGCAAATTTGCAATCGCGTTAGACATCATTAATGTAGACATGGCACAAAAAATCAGGTCCATCGTACTGTATTTGGTAACAAAATGCCACCAAATGCTAGCAAAAATGCGCATTTTTCGCGTTTTTAAAACACATTTCATGACAGTTTTCATACAAGATGTGCTCAGTTGGGGCTGGAAACTTGCAAGCATATTACATATCATCATTGTAGACATTGCACAAAAATTCAGGTCCGTTGTACTTCATTCATTGACAGCTCGCTAGCAAGTGTGAGCAAAAATGTGCGTTTTTTGCATTTCCGCCACATTTCTTGCAGTTTCCCATGCCAGACGTGCTCAGTTGAGGCTGAAAACAAGCGCGCATGTTAATAATCATCATTTCAGACATGGCACAAAACTTCAGGTCCATCAAGTGTCATTGGGTTCACTGGTCCATGCAACACCTGCTAGTTTCCAGCCATCACTCAACCTTGGATGCAAAGTTCTTTAGTAACGGTATGGCCAACTCCCACCAACTGTGTTGCTAACTGTTCAGACCTTTCACAGATAATATAACACAACTTTTGTGACCAATAGACAAAGATATATGAATACTACTATGAACAGTGGCTAGAAATGGCTGTATATATGTTAAAAATATAATTACTTACAGCAGAGTGAAATCACTCAAACCAAAGCAAACGCCCAGCTATAAACCTATAATATACAGAGCCATGTCAAAGCTCTATACTACGATAAGACCAATGGAAACGCCTAACGGGAGGAACCTAATAGCCCTGCTGCACCGCAAAATCAGCCCGCGTACGGCGGAGCATGATGTCAGCCATGGCCCGAGTCAGCGCCACCGACAAGCGCTGACGCCAATATGACGTCCAGGTCCGCGCCGACCATGGGGCCCGCTGGCCCTCCAGGTCCAGCCGGTCCTCCCGGAGCCGACAACACTCCTTGAAGAAGGCGGAGGTCAGGGGCCCCATGGCCCCAAACTCCTCCAGGACAAAGGGCACCACACGATGGTGCCCGACGTCGCCGTAGGCCAGGAGCTTGGCCCGCTCCGCCCGGTCCGCCGTGTAACCTGCCGTGAGGGAGGCCCCAGCCACGTGGCTAAGAGCCAAGGGCCGCGCCACCGAAACGTCAATAAGCAGATGCCGGCCACCCCCCTCAAAGTCCAGCACCACGATGTCAGGCCGGTGGTTGGGGGAATAGAAGGCAGCGCCATCCGCATCCTCGGACCGGATGTTCGCGTGGGGGAAAACCGACCGAATCATGGCGAGCACCACCGTCAGGAGGACAGTGTGCAAATACAAATACCAATGGCCTAGGCTGTATATATGTGCATATGGCCTTGCTCAGGCAATTTTCAAGTAGGGGCTTGTTAGACATAAGAACTGCCAGCTGTCACGTCGGCTAGCATGATCAGTTCAAACCCACAGCATGCACGGTAGTCGCAAACTCAGCTTGGCAATGTAATAATCTAAGCATGCCAGGCATGGCTGCGATGTGTTTTGTGCGCCTTGATTCGGTAGCAGCACATCCCTTGGCAAGCGGCCCGCCTGACTTAGATTGCCACACATGGTCCTCTGCATCACCATGGATGTCCCCATGTCCCTGTCTATGTTATAGGGGCTCACGTTGCTGGCAATGCAGCTTCTAAGTTGGACTAGATCTCCTCAGCCAGCGCTGTGGTGCATAGCCAGACAGCTCATACACTGCTCACTTGCTACCTCAAGGTTGCCGGCTTGAAATGTGCCACCAAAGGACTGCACTTGGCCGCCATCATACCTAGCATGAAGAAGCCACTGCACATCCCCGGTGAGCCGCTTGGCCACCATACCGCAGTTGTCTTCAACAGATAGTGCAAGGCAAATGGCCTCTTCATAGGCACGTGCCTTGTGCTCATGCTCTTGCTCTGGCCCTTGTCAGCATGAGATGCATGCCCTTGCATGCTTCACCATGTTTCTCCAAGCCATCCGTGACTACTTGCTTAAGAAATGTCATTCAACTCCTGCACATCCTCAGCCAGACTGTCAAACTAGCTGGTGCCCCATCCCTCACTTTGGTGAGGACTGCGATTCTGGCTAGCAGCTTAGCGATCGTGCGTGGTTGTGCCTGAGTTTCTGGGTGAGTGGCAGTGGCATTGGAGCAAGAGGTGTTGAGCATGTGCGTGTGTCTATCCTCTTGACAAACAACCCCTAACACCCCTGACATTGAGGAGTTTGGCCATGTGCCAGGTTGCCAGAATTCCGCAAACATGCATCATAGGGAAATAAAGGATGGCTGGTTGTGCACACGACATGAGAAAACAAAACACACATACCTATCAGGGGGGCAGGCTTGGGTTGCTTCATTGGCGCTGGTTGCAGCGTGCGTAATAATAGCCCGCCATTGGCTCATTTACCCGTGCCCTTGGCAACCACGCACAGCCTGAACTGCATGAACTGCATGGATGCGGCCGTCCAGGATGCCCTCTGCTCATCATTCAGGGGTATGAAGGCAGCTTGGGTGCTGGCGTGTAAGGCAGCTTGTGCATCAGTGTTTGCCGCCCGGCCGTGTGGCAGCACAGGTAGCTGGCCTAGCCCGGCCACTGTCCTCTCTCCACTCTCACGCAATATGCCACCCTCTCCACAAACCATGACAGTTCTCATGTGCATGCATGTCTTAAGATGCTTGTTGAAGGCAGATGCTTTCAGCTTAGAGATTGTGGGCACGTATGCAGTGGGTTTTATGGACTCACAAGCATGTGAAGCCATCAAGCATCAAAGAAATCCACCAATTGCTTCTGGGTTTTCCATCAATCTTCGTGGTCAACCATGTCATGCAACATTACTTGCCGTGAGCACAATGCCAATAAATTGCAGCATGTACAACTAGAGCAAAGCAACAGCTTTGTGATCCATAGTATCTGACTGCAAATCATTGCCATCGGCGGCAATAGCGCTGCAAGGCTGGCAGCCAGCCCGTAATATCTTGCCCGCAATCCATAATGCAACCTTCCTGATATCCGTGTGAAGAATTCCTTGACATCCCTAGCCTGTAAGGTAACCTGTACGTTGCTGATGTGAAGAAAAGGCTCGCCATGAAACCGTAGCTCGCTATACGATTAATGACGCACTTCCCGTAAGACAAGAAGATGACCAAAAGAGAAACTCCGGAGATGGGGCACTGGTAACATATTCCTCCGTGACAAGGTCAGGGCTTCAACAAGGAGTGAATTCGCCCCTAGATATGAATATGGGAACATACCGCTCGGAGGTATCCATGTCTGCCTTGCGCTTGAAGTCTGTTTCGCACACCCCGCCGCAGAAACTCGTCCCGGCATTCACCTGCTGACCGCAGTTTGTGCATGTCCAGAGGCTGATAAAAGCCCCAACATCGTGGGCGTCTTTAGAGCCCACAAAGCCTGCATTAAACATGACGTTTGGGGCAAACACGAATATACATGGATTATCGGTTTGCCAAGCCTGACGCAGCCTTGAAATTGGTCGGAAATATGCGGTAGCTCAGGAAAAAAAAATTGCAGCGGTAATGAAGAAAGTCGTTCGGTCAAAGTCTTTAGAATTAAAAAATGCGCCATTTATGATCGAAACCCCGATCTTAGGGCGCACTTCATCAGGAAAATTTTTTGCTGCGGTCAGGTGGGGTCGAGAGAAAATCTGCGACCATTCAGGCACCCATCTATGAATGACGCAACATGCTGTTCGATTCCGCAAACTTTATGGCGAAAAAAAAACAGTGGTGGATCGAATAACACCTTAGGAGGATAATCGTAAAATTTCAGCCTTGATAGTGCCTTTATGCACGCTCAGCATCGCCTGCCAGACCGCCATGCCTGTCGCCCGGAATTCGGTCACTTTCGTGCACGCGCACACCAAAAATCGCATTTGGCGCCACTTTTCGGGTACCGCTTACGAGGGCAGATTTTGGCGCGGCTCGTACCGTTGTGAGGTCAGGAGCACAAATGCTGGCCAGCCATGCCAACATACCCCGTATTGTTGCACATCTGGCCTGGGTGATGGGCTCCTGCAAGGCATCTATGATCTGCTGGGGATAATCCTTACCACCCTCCAGCTTGATGGACCATGTACCCTGCTGATGGACCAAGGTTGCCTGCATTCCACAAAACACCATGGGCTCATTCTCAACCATGTACTGGATCTTACCCAGTTCAAACCGCTTCTGGATCCTGGCCAGAGTCAACTCTTGCCAAGTGGGAGGGCCCAGGAGATGCAGATCATCACCATGCAGGGAGGCAAACGCTGGCAGCCCATCATAGCTACCCTGAAACAGACAAGGATCAACTGGAGAGACTGAGAGACCACAGACAGACCTGAGGAACTTCTCCAAGCTCTTCCTCCAGATGATGGGACTCGATCTAAGGCCTTCCACGCCTTTGAGAATCCTCAGATACCTCGTCTTCAGCTCTGCCCTCCACACTGCAGGCACCTTAACAAAGAAAGGGGGTATTGTGCGCCAAGTATCCTGTGCTTCCTGCTGATCACCCTTAAGAAAAGCCCTCTTGAAATCTACCAACACAGAGCTATAGGGTATCCCCTTGTTCAGAAAAGACAAGTAAATGCACAACAAAATCCTCCATGTATCATGCAGCATCCCTGGTGTGTAAAGCTCCTCATCTGCTAACTGTCCAGTGCCATGGTACTCAGTCACAACTGGTCTAACATGTGGCACCTGCACGCCATCCACCTCCTTGAGCTTGAGGACAAACATCAACCTGAGCAGCTGGTGATCCTCCGGGAGGACATCCACAGGCTCTGCACAGTTGGCAACTAATAATCCACTCATGCCCAGAAGCAACAAAGCCAAGAGTCCATGCCTTAGCCATCTTGGGGCTTTGCATCATCTCCACTAGCTTGCGCCAAGGTACAGGACTCGTTCCTGGGATCTGGTACCTCTGCACACCCAACTCACGTGGGTCAAACGTAGTAGGGAGGATCAGCAGGTCCCCAGCAATGGGCTCCTTTGTATCAGGACCCTCTGCCTCTAGACCCCTCACAGCCCTTACAGCCACACTAAGACCCTGGGAGTAGCGATATCTCTGCAAGGGAAGGCGGCCCTGCCCCTCTAATGCTAGCTCCTCAGAGGATATCCTCACCCCTGGCAAGCACAAGAAGTTCTGACCTAGAATGGCAGGCCCCTGATACCCTTCAACCACACTGAACGTGGTGGGCACCCCCAGGATAGGCACACTCACTTCTCCCAAGATCTTCATGGACACATTCCCAGAGAAATCAGACACAGCTAGGCAGCTAGGGGATGACCACTGCAAGCCTGCAGCATCCTCTACCCTTAGAATGGACACCTGTGAGTTGGTATCCAGTGACCTCTAGTGCTGGTGCCCCACATGACCCCCATCCCGTGAGCTTACATACCTTGGGAACACGCTTGCTGTTCTGCAGAGCTCGAATGATGTCCGCCATAAGCAGCCCCCTGGACTGTGGTGCAGCCCTGGCCACCCCTGGCCTTGTGACAGACGTCTCAGCAGACTCCTGCTCACCCTCAGATCCATCCAGGACAGACCATAATCCAAGCATGGCGGGTTAGCATCTACTGCCTGGCTCTCATCCTGCTCATCTCCCTCCAAGGGAGGATCAGGGCTGTCTTCATGCAGGCCAGATTGCAGTTGGCCTTCTCTCCTTGACGTGAGCCCAGGATAGCCTGTACACGTGGTTGGGATTACTCTCCAAAGCCGCCAGACAAGAATGGTTAGCCTCTTCCACATGGGTTACCATGCAGCCCATCTTGCCACTTGCCACGCTTGCCTGGTAATGAGTCACGGTTCCTTCCACATCCTGACCCTCAGTCCCACCTGGGGCCTCAGCATTTTCCAGCCCTTGTCCTTTCTCCTCAACCTGGAGAACACCCTGTCTGCCTTCTTCAGGCAGGCTGCCACCACGTCCTGTGATAGCATACCAAACTGCAGTGCCAGGGGAGAGACTGCCACACCATCATAGTAATAGGTTACCCTGTGGTTAAGCTGCTCCTCAATCCCCTTACACCAAGCTGCTTTCTCTAGAGCTGATGCCACAACAGGCACACTCCTAGCTGCTAGCACCACTGTTTTTACTTCACGTATAGATCTCTCTACAGCTCCCTGCTGCCCATGGCATTCCCTAGGGACCACTACAAACTTACAAGGAAGCTGGTCAGCCAGCTTGATCAAGCAGTCAAACTGCAAGTCAGCTTGCACCTTGGTGTACACCCCAAAGCCAGGCAACAAAGACTGGAGACCCATCAACAGCTGATGCTCCTGCATTCCAGGTAGAATGGTCAGCAACCTATATCTGCTAAACCTATCCACCCCCACCAATAGATACATGCCCCTGATATGCTGGATGTCCACCTGGATATCCCCCCGCTCTCTAGCAGGTTCTCTGGCATGGGACTGTGGGAGGCGAATCACATTCTCCTGACAGACACAATTCTGAGCAGCTGCACTGCAGGCCTCAAGCAAAGGCTCCTTGTCAATCTTCCAAGCAAACATCTCTGCCTGCTTAGAATGGCCAAAGATATGGTGTAGTGTGTTTCCAGCCTGAGCATAGCTCAACCCCCTGTCAGCCTGGCTGCACGGAGAGGAACGTGACAAAGACTGTGTGCTTGGGACAGCACGACCCACCTGCTGTTCTCTTGCTCCAGGGACCTCCTCCAAGGAAGCTCGGCTCCCAGAGCCAGCCCCGGTTCACACAGAAGCTGCAGGAGTTAACGCCAAGCGCATTGGCGTGTACCTGATTCGGCATATCTCTGCGATTCCAGCGGCACCGGAACGAGTTCATTCCGACAAGTGTCAAGAAAGTTATGGCGTTCCGACTTCCCGGTCGCGCGCGAGCGCGAGCCGGCTGTTCGTCTAAGTCGGACGTGAATATTTGCCGACGACATATGAGTTACGTTAAATAGTGCCGGAACCTTTTGCCGCCTGAGGCAAATCGGTCCGTCACACTATTTTGCCCGGAATAACCACTTCCAAGCACCCAAGTTAATTCGGCCGAATTAACTTGGGTGCTTGGAAGTGGTTATTCCGGGCAAAATAGTGTGACGGACCGATTTGCCTCAGGCGGCAAAAGGTTCCGACACTATTTAACGTAACTAAAACCCGTGCAACTTGGAGGTCAGGGGTTCGAATCCTCACTGAGGCAGCTCCGGCGCATTTAGTGGTGCGTGCTCAGCGGCCTAGGCGGATGTCTCGGGCTCTTCATCCCCCCTCCACGAGGCCAGGTTTTAGTTACGTTAAATAGTGCCGGAACCTTTTGCCGCCTGAGGCAAATCGGTCCGTCACACTATTTTGCCCGGAATAACCACTTCCAAGCACCCAAGTTAATTCGGCCGAATTAACTTGGGTGCTTGGAAGTGGTTATTCCGGGCAAAATAGTGTGACGGACCGATTTGCCTCAGGCGGCAAAAGGTTCCGGCACTATTTAACGTAACTATATGGGGTCGACAGTAATTCCTGGGCTGACAGGAATTAGGTGCTGAACCTACGACGGTATTGGATTAATACGTCGTACGCAGGAAATAGGAACCTTAACCTGTGGTCTGTTGGTACCGCAGGCTTAGTCCTGGACTTCTAGGTGCAGATGCAATAGTCACTGTGGACTGTGCTCTGTGGTCACTGTGCCTGTATGGCAGACCTACTGTATAGGAACTGGGCGCTGTACAGGTAGTGAATACTGTACCGGGAGTGTTATTACTGAGCAGGCATTCTGAGCTGCTCAGGACTAGCAAGCACAGTGCACAAGTATATAAAGAATAGACCAGTGCCATTTGGGCAGATCTCTTGCGAGCCCGCCTCACGTGTGTTGCCTTGACTTGGCAAACTCGTGTACAAGCACTCACGTGCCCGAGTGCTGTAAGCCTATACAATTTAACAAAGCTCCGTTTCCAACCATATTCACACATTGCTGCATTGCAACAATATCCTTACATATTGCGTTCATAAGAAACGTTAACTCAAATTACAAGCAGTCGATCTCGACGGAACGGCCAGGAGGGTCGTTGCTGTTTGCTGCGTGCAGCGTTGACGACGCGAGAAGCTCGTCCGGTGGTGAATGGTGCAGGAAGAACAACGGCAGCAGAATTTCCGGTTTCGTCAGTCTGCTGGGGGTTCAATTTCGCCTGAATTGCGTCGTGTCGTTCGAGATTTATCTTTATTGCTTGCAGATCGTCCACCTGTTAATCGCAACTTCGTGCAATTCGTCGACGACCAGGTCGAGGATTGGGAGCGCATTCTGCGGCACGTCCAAACCATCGTCATTCCGGAGCACCGGAGCATCGACGACATCGAGCAAGAGCTGCACGGTTTGGTCGGCATCCAGACTGTGATTACAGCATTAGCTGAGCGGGTGCGTGCGGAGTTGGCGGCTAGGCGAGGAGAGGCTGCGGAGGCAGCTGGTGCAGTGCGACACGAGTTCGTGCCGGCAGCAGCGGGTGCGGGTGTACAACGTACGTTTGCAGGCGTAATCGGCGACGAGGGTGTTGCAGCGGGACCAGTTCGACGAGAGCGACGCGGAGCGGAGCGCTACAGGCGGCTGCAGAGGTCGAGGCGGCAGCGGAAGCCATCACCGGAGGACAGCGGCGGCACGAGTCGGCAGGTTTCCGGAGCGAGCAAGGGTTCCTTTTCAGGAACTGCCCCAACCCCTTCGCGTTCGTGTGACGCGTTGGGAAGAGTTCGCCCCTCTTGGTTACGATAGTGACCTTGAGGTGGGAGCAGGGGCGTCGCTGGGCTAGGCGACGAGGCGCTTGGCGACCACGAGGTGCCAAGATACAATCCGCGGGGTGCCAACGACGGGTTGTCACCTGTCTACTATACAACGGTGACGACTCTGTCATCGCGGGCCGACAGCGGGTCGACGACGGCGCAGCGGGTAGCAGGGTGCCAGAGCTGATCGTTGTGAGCGACAGCGACAGTGACAGCGACAAGGAGAACCAGGAAGCGCCTGCGGGTGACCGTGGTGGTCTTGACTGAGTGGTAACACTTGGCATTTTCCTTTCTTGTTCAGTAGCTTATATTGCTTTAATTGCTGCTTGGCCACTTGGCTGGCTGTAGCAGATCTGAACAGAGGCCATCATGAGTGAGGGAGCTATTGACCAACAAGCGCGCTTATGGGCTTTGCGCGGCGCGGCGCTGGGATGGATGGACGATGGACGCGATGGACGCGATGGACGCGGGGACGGCCAGGCGCTGGGAGACCAGGCTGCGCTGCCAGATGATCAGAGCCAAGGATCTCAGGGCGGTCAGAACGCGCCAGCGCAGATCAAGCGGCACCTAAGCGACCGACCGTGGCTGAGGGGTACGCGGTGCTAGGCCAGTTTCAGTCCATCAAGGACAATTGGCAGCCCCGGGACGCTGAGAGGATGTTAGAGGACATGAACTTGTACACGGACATCTACACCGGTGACAAGCTTCGCATCCTGGCGTCTAGTGCCTACATAAGGCAGTCGGCGAGGCGGCTGTTCAAGTTTGTTCGGGAGCGACACGGCGGGGACACCTGGGCGGCGTTTATGACGCGACTCAGTCGTTCCTGAGTGACAAGAGGACCATAGATGGGTCCCACCTGAAGCAAGAATACCTGGACTACAAGCCCATCAAGGGGCAGCTAGTGGTCCACGCCTTTGAAGACTTCGTCAAGCTGAGGGAGGACGCCATGGCCAAGGATTCTTCGTTGCAGATCGGATGGCCATGGGCGACTTTCTCAAGTCGCTGCAGCTGGATCCGGTCACCATGGATAATGTGACCATCCACATGCGACAGGTCCATGGCTGGGCAGCCATGACGGACCAGTTGTATGAGTGTTTCAGCGGCAAGTACGTAGGTGGTAAGCGCCCTCGTCAAGGGGACGAGGAGGCCGCTGAACCTGCGGTTAAGTCCATGAGGGGATCGGGCCACGGGGGCCCAGCGTCCTCGAGAGGGCCTGAGACCTCTTCAAGGGGTCGAGGAAGGTCCAGGAGGGGGCGTGACAGAAGGGCTGGACGGGGGACCCGCCGAAGTCGGGACATCCACAGTCCCAGTTTGACTTCAAGAGGGTGGGTGGTCCTCCCAAGGCTGGGCCCAGCAGTGGGACCTCACGGGACATCAGTCAGGTGGAATGTTATTTCTGCCAAGGGAAGGGTCACTTCAGGAATGAGTGTCCCTCGTACCTGAGGCAGGAAGGTCAGAGCAAGCCAGCTCAGGGTGGCAGCAAGGACAAGGCTGGTCCATCCCAGGATAAGGGCAAGGGCAAGGCTGCTGATCATTGACTTGAGCCTGCACACATCCCTGAACCCTGGAGGGTGCCCCCAGGGGTGTGTAATGTAGCTGCTAGTGACGGCAGTGAGGGGCAGCCCCATGCTCTAGTGACAGAGCCTATTGGACACGATGGGGCAAGCTTGGTTACCACAGAGAGTATGCCAGCTGTAGCTGCAGTGGTTACTCGCCAACGTGCCCGCCATGGCGGTGCTGAGCCTGAGGTAGGACCTGGTGATGTGGACCCAGGTGGATCTCAGAAGCATTCTGACCGTGCAGGACTGGCACAGGATGGTCAGGATGAGGATAGGGCTGGAGACAGTCTGACAGGCACGACCCTGGTGCCTCCTGTACATAAGGGATCTGTACATACCTTGAGTGCTAATAATGACAATAAAAGATTTTCTCTCTTGTATGACATTGCCTCAAGGTTGCATACCATGTTTGGCCATGCAGCTCAGTCTTTGCAAGTTGCTAGACGGCTGGGAGGAAGTGAGTTGTACTCCATCTGCCAACAGGTTGCTCAAGCTTGCAAGTGCAGGCTAGTTGCTAGAAAGCCCAAGCAGTCTCATGCCAGGACTCCTATTTTGCAGCCAGGCCATGTGCAGGTAGATATTCAGAGAATCAGGGGTTTGAAGCTGCTGGTGGCAGTGGACAGATATACCAAGTACAAGACCCTAGAGATCCTGCCTGACATGGAGAAGCCTACATTGATTGCTGCTCTGAAGTTGACAAGGAGCAGGTACCCTGGGTTGGAGTTGTTGCAGTGTGACATTCAGTTTGAGTGCTGTGAGAACCTGCCAGAGTTTCCAGAGTTGCTGATTACACCCAGGGAGAGCCACGGCCAGCAAGGGGTGGTGGAGAGAGCCATCCAAGAGATCAAGACTGTGCTGCTGGTGGAGAGGATTCCAAGGACGTCATCTGCCATTGTGACATCTGCATGGCTACGTTCTGTGGAGGATAGGCTGAACCTCAGGACTCCCATGTTCTTTGGTGACATTGCCATCAATCCTCTTATGCTGCATACCAGGATGCTGCCAGCTGATGCTGAGCAGGCATGGAAGGAGAAGCTAGAGGCCAAGTTCCTCAAGCTGAGGCAGAAAGACAAGGGCTGGAGTGTCCTAGAACCTAACGTTGGACAACAGGTTGTTGTGTGGAAGGAACCAAGCTTTCCAGGGAAACGTGGCAGCTGGCATGATGGGGTGGTGACCCGAGTAGAAGCCGCTGGCCATAAGTGCTGGGTGGCCATTGATGGCTCCCAAGCAGTGCACCGTCTGTCCTGGTCAAAGATCCGTCCCCGGGGAGGTAATCAAGGAGACCTCTTCCAGGTGCCCGTTGGTGTACAAGGCGGGGGTGACGTGGAGCTTCCTGATCAGGGTGCTACAGCTGTATCGAGCCCTCAGGGTGACCCTGGCCCGGCCCCTGGGGTACCTTCACATACGGTGGTTGGGCAAGCAGGCGGACAGGCTGCACCTCCGGAACGGCCCGACACCAGGCCTAGGGGTGTGCGTCTATCAGATATTGTACAGGCTTTGCAAAGAGCCAAGAAGGAGCCTAAGGTGTCCAAGCTTGTCCAGTTGGATGAACCTGAGGTAGCTGCCATGGAGATAGATACCAATGCACAGGTTTCTGTCATGGGACCTCAGCATACAGGAGAACTGCTGGTCGGAGAACCAAGTTGCCCCTGGGTGTCTGATTTCAGTGGTAGGACGCATCTAAGGGTGTTGGGAGAGGTTACTGCCCCTGTCATGGGTGTGGATGTGACCTTCCTTGTCCTAGAGGACTATGATGGCCCTGTGATTTTGGGTCAGAATTTTCTGGGCAATCCTGGGATTTCTATCAGAGCTACAGCTCTGAGAAGAGATGGCTGGGGGATGATTCCCCTAGAAAATTTCAGGACAACATTTCCAGTCAGGTGCAGGGCCAAGCCGGTCAAGGGTGTAAAATGGGATGAAGGGGAGGTGCCCCCAGCAGCCAGTTTGGTGATTCCAGCTGTGTTGCACCCCAGCAGTATTGGCATAACTCACAGGAGCCTTGCTGCACACTCTCCTTTGACATATGACCAGCTGGTCCAAGAGATGAGCTCGCCTACTTTGTTTGAGGCTTGGAAGCTCGCCTTCTCCAAGGCATTGGAGGAGTGGTTGCAGTTTGAGTGTGCTGCACCAACAGACAGACGTCCCCCAGCATCAAGGAAGCTTGCTTTGAGATTTGTGCTGAAGAGGAAGGTTGTGGATGAGGTATCAGTGCCCCATGTCAGGCCTGTCCTGAATGAGTATCACGGCACGGGGAGTCTGCCAGGAGAGGAGCTGTACACGCCAGGGATGCTACACGACACATGGAGAATTTTGCTATGTCTCTACGTGGGGTTGCTGAACAGGGGAGCAGCTATGTCATCAGTGCTGCTGGACTTCAAGAGGGCATTTTTAAAATCTGATCCAGAAGTGGCCAGGAGGGTGTGGAAGCAGGATGAGCCTTACTGTGTTGAGGTGCCTGCCATCTGGAAGCTGGAGCTGCATCAACAATTCCTGGTTATTCTGAAGGGCCTGGAAGGACTCAGGTCGAGCCCAATCATCTGGAGACTCACGCTGCAGGAAGCTCTGATCAGTGAGTGTGGCTTGAGAGTGTCTTCAGTTGATCCCTGTTTGCTGCTGGCCCAATGGGAGGGTCTGCCAGTGTATGCTAGTTTGCATGGAGATGATCTGCATTTGCTAGCCCCCACGACCTGGCTGAAGAAGTTTATTCCTGTCATCAGTGGCAAGTTTTCACTGGGCAAGGAGCTGTGGCAGGAGCCCAACAAGCCTGTAGTGTTCTGTGGAATGCAGGCTACCCTGTTCAGGAGGGATGGGGAGTGGAGTATCAGGCTTCAGGCTGGAGGAGATTATAAACAGACCATTGTGAAGGCCTTGCCAGAGAAGATCACCCAGGCTGCAGGACCTGAGTTGAGAGGCATGTGGGCCTGGTTTGCCAGCATCTGTGGTCCGTCTTTGATGGTCCATAGCAGAATGCCTGATGAGGTGCTTGAGGATGAGAAGCCTCGAGTCATAGCCCGATTGGTGGAGAGTACCCCTGATCTGATTTTGTCTGGGATTGACTTTGCCCAGCCTATCACCTTGGAGATCTTTGTTGACAGTTCCATGGATGCTCGCCAGGTTACCAAGGTCAGGGGGAGATCTGCTGCTCTGTTTGCTTTTTATCAGAGCAGGGCAAGTTTGTTCAGCTGGTACAGCAGACTGCAGAAGAGGGTCTGTATCAGTTCAGATGTGGCAGAATGCAGGGCCATATGCGAGGGGATCCAGTCCAGCTTGTACATAAAGGAGTTAATGCTGGAGCTGGCTTCAGTTACCCCTTGGACCTTGCAGATGGAGACGTTGTTGCTAACAGACAGCATGGGTATGGTCCAGTTTGTTCACAAGCAGCTGGCCAGAAGCCGGGACCTGGATTATTTGATGCTGAAGGAGTTGGCCAGTTTGGTTGACTTGAAGCATATCCCTGGCGAGGAGAACCCTGCTGATGCATTGACCAAGCTGCCACACAAGGCCCCAGTCCAGTACAATGTACTGAGGAAGCTCATGAATGCTGACTGTCAAGTCGGTCTATCTGTCTAAAAGCTGAGAGCTGGGTGCTTAAGTCTCTGGATATCAGGCTGGGAGCTTGATTGTACATAATCCTGAGCACACCTTGAGGGGTGAGACAAGTTGTGCTCCCGAGTGGCATCTATCCGCTGGCCGGTAGTCGCCGGCCTGGGCGCCTAGTCAGGTGGGCATCAAAGATTGGTGTCTAGATGCTAGTCGGTGCCTAAGCAAGGTACGGAAGCCAGTGCGCGCCGGGACGGTCAGAGAACCGTCGCCCTCGGTAGCACAGATCCGCTGAGTGCCGGTCGTCTCGGGTTAGAGGCTCGAGCATGCACTATCGGGTAGCCTACCGGTAGTCTCGGGTTAGAGGCTAGACTGCAGGCCCTCCACACCAAGGAGAAGCCGCAAGTACACACACCGCAGCTCCCCCTGCCACACCAAAGGGACCTTGACCACATACACCGTGCCACGCCACACTTCCTCGGCCACTGCCGGGTCGCTGTGGAGAAAGGCCCGCTGAAAATCTGAGCAGGTCCTCCCCACTGACCCTGTCACATTTCATGTACGGGAGCACAACTAGACATGTCTCTGGTGTGGGAATGTCTGACATTGTCTCTGATGGAGAGATGTCTATCTGGGGTTTTCATCTCAGTCTGAGGTTTCCCCAGATCTGTGGTTTGTGGGCGGGGTTCGATTCCCTGGTGCCGTCTTAAGGCGGAGTTTCACGGACTGGCTGACCCATCCACCATGCTGGTGAGGTGGCGACAGGTCCCCTGATTTTCCACGGTTGGAATGAGTATAGGAGCTTGTGTTTTGCATTTGCTTCGCGTAGATGTTGTGTCTGGTTCGATAAGGGGCAGCAGACCGGCGCCGACTCCCGTCTGGTGGGGGTCAGCAATGTTTTCTGATGAGCTGTTGTGGGTGATCTGTGGGGTTTCGCCTAAGGTCCTGAAGGTTGTACATACTTCTCAAGTTCTTAGCTGAACACCTATGGGCTGCCACAGTTGGCCAACCTCTTGTACATGGGTAACACAACGAGCCTCCCGTGAAGGGATAGGGACTCATTGTAATTTGTTTGTGCTCCTGAACCAGTATGGGTGCTATGTACATATAATAAGGAATCCAAGCTGACTGTCATGCCCAGCGGGTTGTGACTTGTAGTCGGGGAGGATGTCCAGTACCCATTGTGTGTGTTTGTATGTAGACTTGTGTGAGCTGCTACAGCTCAAGAAAAGAAAGGATTGGAGTTAACGCCAAGCGCATTGGCGTGTACCTGATTCGGCATATCTCTGCGATTCCAGCGGCACCGGAACGAGTTTATTCCGACAAGTATCAAGAAAGTTATGGCGTTCCGACTTCCCGGTCGCGCGCGAGCGCGAGCCGGCTGTTCGTCTAAGTCGGACGTGAATATTTGCCGACGACATATGGGGTCGACAGTAATTCCTGGGCTGACAGGAATTAGGTGCTGAACCTACGACGGTATTGGATTAATACGTCGTACGCAGGAAATAGGAACCTTAACCTGTGGTCTGTTGGTACCGCAGGCTTAGTCCTGGACTTCTAGGTGCAGATGCAATAGTCACTGTGGACTGTGCTCTGTGGTCACTGTGCCTGTATGGCAGACCTACTGTATAGGAACTGGGCGCTGTACCGGGAGTGTTATTACTGAGCAGGCATTCTGAGCTGCTCAGGACTAGCAAGCACAGTGCACAAGTATATAAAGAATAGACCAGTGCCATTTGGGCAGATCTCTTGCGAGCCCGCCTCACGTGTGTTGCCTTGACTTGGCAAACTCGTGTACAAGCACTCACGTGCCCGAGTGCTGTAAGCCTATACAATTTAACAAAGCTCCGTTTCCAACCATATTCACACATTGCTGCATTGCAACAATATCCCTACATATTGCGTTCATAAGAAACGTTAACTGCAGGTCCTTCCAGTCTGGCGGCTTGACTCCCAGAGCCAACCCTAACAACTGGAGACCCTGCACCTGCCACAGGCACAGGGAATTCCACTGCTGCAGCAGCGTTATTGCAATCATTGAGTGGAAGCACCTCATCATTCCCAACCCCTTGCTGCTGCACAAGAGGGAGACCCCCATTACTATGTACAACTGATGTCTGTCCCACTAGGAGTGATTGACTATTTACATGCAGGGGACAACATATCAATTCATGGCTTACCCACCTGGCCAGAGCCTGCTCCAGCAGACTTGGCCTGGTCTGGGCAGTCACGTCGCCAATGACCTGTCCTGCCACAGCCAAAGCACTTGTCATCCTTCCCAGCAGTAGCCTTCTTCAGGCCACCCTGGTTCTGGCTGCTCTGACTGGCCTGGGTGCCCTAGCCCTGGCTCTTGCCTTGCCCTTGGCCACCCTTGTTCTGCTGACCACCCTGGTGACCACCAGCCTGCTGCTGACCCTTGCCTTTGCATGGATCCCTGCTGCGGGCCCTTGCCACCCTGGTTACCATTCTGCCTGCGCCTGTTAGCCCTCTGACGCCTACTAGGCCTGGGATCTGCCTGAGCACCCTGCCCAGGGGCATCACCATGGACCTGATGAGCGGAGGCTCAGGAAGTCACCTGGATTGCCTTGCAAGCAGCATTGTCAGATGGACGGATATTGAAAATAACCTTTTGCAAGGCTGTCCATGTCCCATCTGTCTGATCAGCAAACATCCTAGCTGCATTTCTCCCATCCACACTCAGCCCCATGCGATCCAGGAAGTAATCTGCCACTGCTCTGTCAGTCAGATTGAAGCCATGCTTGGCCCCCTTCTCCCTGATGCGTGTGAGCCGCTGCAGCTCCTCAGCTATCGTGCCCTTGATCTCAAAGGTATCATAGCTGAGCTTATAGTGATTAGTGAGGTTGAGTACCTTATCAGAGAACTCCTGACGTAGGCCCTCTAGGAACTGAGACCAGGTCAGCTTGTCCTTGACAGCTTGCCTAGCCTTGTCCCTCACACGCTCACTGGAATCCCTATTAGTCGTGGATGTGTGGAATACCTGCACAAGGTTGACAGTGGGATCTACAGAGCAGGAAACTAGTAGCTCCATATCCTCCAACAACTTGTCTAGCTCTTCCTGTCCCACAGGAGGCTTGAGAGGCTTCTGGCCATTCATCACAGCCACAGCACTCATGTGAGCTCTAGTCCCAGGCAAAGCACGAGGGTCACTGCCAATGACAGGAGCTCCTACCGGTGCTAAAGGCCCAGGAGCACTAGCTGCAGGTGGAGTGACACCAGAATCAGGCACACATGGTCTCCATCAAGTTTCGTTTAAGTGGCCAGCCGGAGCGGCTGCTTAGGTTTTAGCGGGCAAGTGTTCGAAGCGCGTCATTGGTGAATTACTGGGGAACTTGGGTTTCCCCGCGAAACTCCAACCGCACGTTCAGATTTCCAAATCTCAAGTAAAGTTCGGCGCAACTTTCTGAACGGGGGCAGTTGACGAGCAGCATTCCTCCGGACGAATGAATTGCGTTCCATACTTGCGCAAAATTTTGAAAGGTAGCTTGCGTGCAGCCCTACTAAAATTTGCGCGGACGTTCAGATTTCCAAATCTCAAGTAAATTTCGGCGGAACTTTCTGAACGGGGGTAGTTGGCGGGCAGCGTTCCTCCAGACGAATGAAATGCGTTCCATACTAGCGCAAAATTTTGAAAGGTAGCTTGCGTGCAGCCCTACTAAAATTTGCGCGAAGTGTGGGACTGAAAATTCGTAACGGAAACTTTTTGGTAGTTGCCCTCACTTCCTCTTGTGCAAACGTGTGGGAGTGAAAATTCGTAACGGAAACTTTTTGGTAGTTGCCGTCACTTCATTTTGCGCGAGTGTTGGGCTGAAAATTCGTAACGGAAACTTTTTGGTAGTTGGCGTCACTTCCTTTGGTTCGACTGAAAATTCGCTGAAATTCGCTGAATTCGTACCGTAGCCTAATTTTTAGTACCTCGAAGTGACGGGGCACCTAAAAATTTGCCCACAAGTACACTTGGCAGCGCGCTCACTGGGAAAAATTGTACAGCCGCTCCGGCGGGCCACTTGAACGAATTGTAATGTTACCCGGGCCTTGACGTTCAGCATCCTCCTGGCCCACCCCCGTCAGCACCATGCCGTCGGTTGGCCACCCCGCACGCTCCTCCCCTTGTGCCACCTCCTTCCTCTTCCGGATGGATGCCCTCCAGTGCCATTGGCGCCCTCTGCCGTTGGGATTGCCTGTCCCTCTGGCACGACGCTGGCGGGGCCTCCCGTATCCGCCCTTGCCTCACCACCGCCATCCCCCGCCCCGCTCCCGCTGCCGCTCCCGCGCGTGTTACGAAGCATTATAAAATACTACAGACAACACACGCAGATATGGCTGCTGGAACCACTCAGGCTGACGCACCTACCCCAGACGAGGCCGCCTCCTGGCCTGCACTCGCCTGCGACTCCTCACGGTCTGGACGCTCCCGTCAACACCCTCAGCAACCGGTGTAACTGCTGCTGCTGCGACAATCTGGAGCAGTGTAAAATCATACGCCGTATCGCGCGTATTATACGCGATACACGAGCAGCGCGTACGAAAACGGGGTACTTTCGTACGCGCCGCGTATTTTTAGGGTATTTCTTGCGTATCGCGTATTTTTTTGCGCATTTTTTGCGTATTTTTGGCTCCGGCATCAGTTCACAGCTCGGGTGAAGCGGAAGTTTCTAGACTAGGCTGCGGCGCGCCGAGTAGTAGAAACAAGTGAGCAGCAAGGTGCCACTTGGCCAAGATCAATGCATATGGCTGCGTGTATTGGCAGGACAGGAAGGCACCGTTCTAGAAGACAATGTGCCAAGATAATTCGTCTGCCAGCAAGATCGCGGTGGTCACCTATCGTAGCATATCAACAGGCGCCATGGCTACGGAGAGTGAGGAGATGGACCATGATGATGATGGGGCCGACGAGTTAGAGGCTGATTCTCAGGATGTTTGGACATATGTTAGCAAAGAGCGTGTCTTCAAGGATGGGCAGCAGACAAATAACTACCAAATGACGTGCTCAGAATGCAAGGCACAGTTCAAGGGTTCTTCTACCCGAGGAAGGTGCCATATCATGGGCGGCACGTATGCCAAGGATGCGAAAGTGTGCCCATGCTCGAAGCCGCCCAAGGCATTGCGTCTCAAGCTGTTGAGGGAGCAGGCGGAGAAGGATGACAAGGCCAGGAAGAGAAAGGCGGGTAGTGACGCCGGGAAGCAGGCTGATGCGCGGCAGATGGGAGGCATGCAGAGTGATCAGTTTTCACGGAAATGCCAGCAATAGGGCATGCAGGTTGCATGAATGCATGCACTTTGTCAGCCTGCATGCCAGCCATAAAGCCTTTTGTATCCTTGCTTCATGCAGAACCATTAGTAATGGCCGGCCTACGATGAGTAGGCCATGTGTCTTATTTCTGGCAAAATGTCTTATTCAGTACCCCTAGTTGAATATAAACTTGACGTTTTTTTGTGCTTTTATTGAGTAACTATTGATTAGGGACAGCGCTTGTTGTTCTAGGTAGTGACGACATTGGCGAGGCCATGTGATAATGTGGCATATAAAGCCAAACTTGTGATGCTGGAGAACATGTTGGGTTGGTCAGATTGATGAATGATCATCAAATTAACCATGCAAAAACAGACTTTTAAGAGGTTAGCGTACGATTAGCGTATAATACACGGTATGAAGCGTATTATACATTATACACCTGGGCCGCGTACGATAGCGTATTGCGTATGATTTTACACTGATCTGGAGGTCTGGGTTAAACTCTCCCAGCACGCAGGTTACAGGTCGCCCGTCTTCCTTGCGTTCGACTGGGTGTTGTTCCTCACCTGGATTGCGATGCCAGGCAAGATTGTGTACCCACCGCTTACCGCCTCCAGCAAGCTCGTTCTGCTCGCCTCGGCCGTAACGATCGTACTCGTGAGTCACCTCACGAGGGACGTGCAGATCTGCTCTCTGCCTCTCCTCGTAGGTCGCTGTAGTGCCGTCGCCCTCGTTTATCTGCTGGGCCAAGCGCTTTACGGAGCCCTCTGGCTTGTTGGTCCACTCGAAATGGACGTCCTCAGGCGTCTTCTCGACACCCGTGACTATCTCCACCTCCGGACCCCACGCTGTGGTGGTTTCCGGCCTTGGCGTGTCAAGCCTGGAGTACACCCCGAAAGGCTGCGTGGTAATATAGAACCTGTCTGCGTACTCTCTCGACTCTTGCAAAAGGATCGAAACCAGATTCTCAATGGTTTGAGCAAATACCTCCGCCGTGCTCCACGGATTCACAACCTCGCGAGCTCGGGAGTTCCGGATTATATCAGCGTCTGGTACCCCCTCCCCTAGCACCGCTGTAGCCACCCAGTGGTTGAACAGCCTTGTGCTGCCGAGCGCTGTCGCCACGATCTGGCTAAGCGCCTCCCGGGCTAGGTCGAGACCGGCTAGCGTCATATGGCCGCCCTGATAGGCTACCTCCACGCTGTTAGCAGTTTCAGCTAGCGCGTCACGAATACGCACCAACTCTTCCACCGCCACCCGCCCTGTCTCACCCGGGGAAATCACGACGCGAGCCCTTTGAACAATCGGGTCCGCCGCCGCTGGCCTGTTGCCTCCCTCACAAACCGCCACCCACCCCTCTTCTGCCAAGTGCCTCGCTACGTAGGCCGCTTGCACGAACGTTGGGGCGTTCGCTTGGTTACGGTAGGGGAAAAATGCTTGCGCGTCTCTCTGCTCGCTCGCCTCACCAGCTCCGTGGCTGCTCGACGATGAACCAGACATGAAAACACTTGGAAGCAATAGTACGATTTGCACAGCAACTCGTCAGCAGAGCTTGTGAGCTCCTGGCCTTGCTGGCTGGAATGACCCTAGGCTGCTGGCTAGCAACCTTTATCCTCACACCAGGCCTACTACCCTCGATAGGCTCGCCACTCGTCGTGACGACCAAGGTTCGTGTGTGAAGACGCTCGTTGCCTCGTTGAGCCTCGAGCTATATGCAACCTCGTTCCATCCTTGTTCCTTGGTCATGAGCAACGCTGTGCAACGCTACCTTGCCAGAGCCTCGTATCGCTGCCCTGCATCATTGTTGCAGGCAGCATACAGGAATCTCTGGCTATCCTGTGTCTAGGACAGCACAGGACCTGCCACATTCCTGCATGGACTTACATCCTTGCAGACCTGCTGGCTGGCTACTGGCTTCTACTAGCCACAGGACCGTTGCGTCCTCAGTACACTGTGTCCCAGTCACGTGAGGGTTCAGGCTAAGCCTGTGCAGGCACGGCCTGCCACGTGTCCTGTCCACTATGCCCTGAGAGTGCACCGCCCTCGCCCGCCGGTCGGCAGTACTTCGGGACCTGATATCTCTCTAGTCCCTCGTCTGTTCTAGGCGGTTGACACGGCGTTGGAAAGGTCTCCTCAACCTGCATCCATCTAGCACATTGGTGCCCCAATATGCTAACTACTTGGTCAATGCATCAGCAGGGTTCTCCTCGCCAGGGATATGCTTCAAGTCAACCAAACTAGCCAACTCCTTCAGCAACAAATAATCCAGGTCCCGGCTTCTGGCCAGCTGCTTGTGAACAAACTGGACCATTCCCATGCTGTCTGTTAGCAGCAACGTCTCCATCTGCAAGGTCCAAGGGGTAACTGAAGCCAGCTCCAGCATTAACTCCTTTATGTACAAACTGGACTGGATCCCCTCACATATGGCCCTGCATTCTGCCACATCTGAACTGATACAGACCCTCTTCTGCAGTCTGCTGTACCAGATGAACAAACTTGCCCTGCTCTGATAAAAAGCAAACAGAGCAGCAGATCTCCCCCTGACCTTGGTAACCTGGCGAGCATCCATGGAACTGTCAACAAAGATCTCCAAGGTGATAGGCTGGGCAAAGTCAATCCCAGACAAAATCAGATCAGGGGTACTCTCCACCAATCGGGCTATGACTCGAGGCTTCTCATCCTCAAGCACCTCATCAGGCATTCTGCTATGGACCATCAAAGACGGACCACAGATGCTGGCAAACCAGGCCCACATGCCTCTCAACTCAGGTCCTGCAGCCTGGGTGATCTTCTCTGGCAAGGCCTTCGATCACAATGGCCTGCTTATAATCTCCACCAGCCTGAAGGCCGATACTCCACTCCTCCACTAGGAACTCAATTTCTGAGAAAATTCTCAAAAACCCTCAATTTTCTCACCCCTTTGAGAAAAAAGGTGAGAAAAGTGAGAAAAATCTCAATTTTTTTCCGCAAACGCTAGGCAACAAAATCTCACCAGGGTGAGATTTTGGTGAGAAAAAGGGGGTTTGGGTGAGATTTGGGTGAGAAAAAACCCTAAAGTGAGAAAAAAGGTGAGAATGGGTGAGAAAAAGTGAGAAAAAGTGAGAAAAAGTGAAAAAATTGAGAAGTTTCTCACCAACACGAGAAAAATCACTAACACGAGAAAAATCACAAGTCAACGTGGTGAGAAATTTCTCACCAAGAGTGTAACACGAAAAAAATCATGAGCTTTATTTCATTAAGTCATTAATATGAAAATAAACTCAGCACCACTAATTAATTAATTACATGATTAATTGAACTCGTGCTCCCGTTGGATCACGGAGCACCGAAGTGCTTTTAATCCCTGTGTGTGCACAACAGGAAGGGCACAGACCCCCTTTCTCCTTCATGCCAAAGGCATGTCGCAGCTGCTATTGGACCCGATAAACGATCCGGCAATCTGTGGGTGCAATAAGACCCATGTGAGCATATCATAACGGGTGCATGGGCAAGTGATCTGAGCATTGCCATGACGTAGCATGGTTGTACAAGGACTAAGCTAAGGCTATGGCTGGTTGTGTACCGTGTGTTAGCGGTGCACGTGACTAGGTATAATGGCTCAGCTAGGCAAACATTCTAGGCATGGCTGCCATGGCGGCAGAGACTGCCAATGATTACAAGCTAGGGCTATTCTAGCCCGCAGGGGGCGTCCACATCTCGTGGTTGATCATCAGGTCCCCGCCCCTCCAGTAAACCTTGGGACGTCAGGATTGTTGATTCCCAGCACGTTGAACGCGTTGTGTCAGCACAGCGATCCCCCCTGCATCCAAACAAAGGCACACCGATAACCAAGAAAAGAGTATGCAAATGTGCAGCCTTGTTCATTGAAATTATGGCTGGCTTACGCAAAGAGCGACTGTAAGATGACCTATACAGTGGGGCCGGAAACAGCTTGCTTGATCAGGGCGTGTTTTTCGAGCTTCACTGGCCGGGAGTGTCTAGTGGTGAGAACCATTGCTGCGATCGCTTTCCCACCATTTACGAGGAAATACCCGCAAATGAAAAACCACTGAAACGGTCTAGCTTGATTCAGTCATTGCATTAGCCACATGCCATCATGCATGTTTCCAAACGTCCAAGAACTGCCCACGGTGCAAATGCAAAAATCCGGAGGACACGACCTCATTGCTTCATATTTGTATGCAGAAGAATAAAAAAGTAACATGCATTAAGGGCCCGCCTGCATAAAGGGCCTGAATTCTGATGCGGGCCCAACGGCAGCACCGCCAAAGCAGATAAGGGCCCGCAGTCTGATGCGGGCCCCACGGCACCACCGCCATAGCAGAGCTCGAAGGTCGTGGTGCGCGTGAAACGTACGTACCTATGCCCTTTGTCGGTAGGTGCCGTTGGGGTCAAATTGGGTGCCGCCAAAATCGGGCCGACGCGTCAATAGACTGAGGCCGTCGATGAGTGCCATCATGCGGCTTGGGTCACTTCTGTTGGAGAACTTCAGCTAAGTTAACTTAACGCAAACCACTGGTCGCCCGCGTCGGGAACCGGCCCAACGGCTCTCCCGCAACAGAAAATTACGCGGCATACTGCATAAGTCGTCGGATGGTTACATTTCGACGGTCAAGATTTCATGATGAGGTTTGCGTTCAATTTGCCGCAGTTTGCCGCCCAGAGAAAGTAGTTGTTGGACTCGTTGCCCACGATGAAACACAATCAAGCAAGCCGTTTCCGGCCCCACCGTGTAGGTCATGTAGTCGCTCTTCACGTCAGCCAGCCGTAATTTCAATGCACAAGGCTACACATTTCCATCTCCATTCATATTCATAATCCTGCACGACTCGAAAACGCGGACAAGATAACGGCAGGCTCGAGCTACCATGGTCCGGATTCTCCCGATTTCTGGCCTGCGCTGGTTGTCTCCTTGATATTGGCAACTCTCTCCGGTAAGAGATTTTCCGCAGTTTGGCTGTTTCGAAACGTTAATTAAGTGAGATGCCTTCGGATCAGGAGACTCACACAGCCGCGAAATCATGCCAAAGGTCATATGTTCGATCCCTTGCTGGTAGCTTCTGAGCTTTCTTATTTTCTGTGTTCCGCGGAATCTCAGATTTGGGCCGCTAGCGTTTTCACGTTTGTTGCTTTCTGATCCGACGACAACGTTGTGCCTTGCTCGTGTGACATCTGGCGCATGGTGTGATTCATGTGTATGGTGCTGCCTTGCCACATGGGGCTGCTTTGCCATAAGAGTGAGTGTTGGGTTCTACACATTTGCTGCATGGACCGTTAGGTGCTGGTGAGCTCTTCCTTGTAGAACGCTTACATCTATGTCAAGGATCTGATTTCTTTTCCTCTTGCGTATATTGTGTCGGTTTGTTTATTTCTTGCAGGGACCACGAGAGTAAAATGCAAGCGGTTCCACTTTCAAGTCAGCATGTGACGCCCTGTCGACCGGCACGCTTTGTTAGCTAGCTACCATATAGTATTTGATGATAGGCATTGAATGCGGAAGATGTCATAACGCCATAACAGACTGTGTTGAACAGGCATTGAATGCCGAAGATGTCATAACGCCATAACAGACTGTGTTGAACAGGCATATTTGAATGCCGAAGATGTACATAACGCCATAACAGTGTTGAATAGTTGAATCAACGGGTTCTTGCAGCTGTAAACATTAAAATTATTCAAACATTTAATGAAAAAATCATTATTGTTCGTGCTGTTTTGAACAGCGGTTGTTACTGGCACTGCATGCATGTGTCTGCTGCCAGCATATTGCATTATGGGTGTGTTTTTCAGCGCTGTGTTTTCTCACTTTTCTCACGTCCTGTTTTTCTCACTTTTCTCACGTCCTGATTTTCTCACTTTTCTCACGTTTCACACCTCCCGTTTTTCTCACTTATCTCACGTCCTGTTTTTTGAGATTTTTCTCACGTTTTTCCCCTTTTTTCACCTTTTTGGGGCAATCTCACCCGGGTGAGATTGCCCTTTTCTCACCCATTCTCACCCATTTCTCACCCTATTTTCTCACTTTTCTCACCCATTCTCACCCATTTCTCACCCTTTTTCTCACCCATCTCACCCTTTTTCTCACCTTTTCTCACCCATTCTCAAAGCCGAGTTCCTAGTGTCATCCCTCCTGAACAGGGTATAGCCTGCATTCCACAACAGAACACTACAGGCTTGTTGGGTTCCTGCCCCAGCTCCTTGCCCAGTGAAAACCTGCCACTGATGACAGGAATAAACTTCTTCAGCCAGGTCGTGGGGGCTAGCAAATGCAGATCATCTCCATGCAAACTAGCATACACTGGCAGACCCTCCCATTGGGCCAGCAACAAACAGGGATCAACTGAAGACACTCTCAAGCCACACTCACTGATCAGAGCTTCCTGCAGCGTGAGCCTCCAGATGATAGGGCTCGACCTGAGTCCTTCCAGGCCCTTCAGAATAACCAGGAAATGTTGATGCAGCTCCATGCAGCTTCCAGATAGCAGGCACCTGAACACAATAAGGCTCATCCTGCTTCCACACTCTCCTGGCCACTTCTGGATCAGATTTTAAAAATGCCCTCTTAAAGTCCAGCAGCACTGATGACATAGCTGCTCCCCTGTTCAGCAACCCCACGTATAGACACAGCAAAATTCTCCACGTGTCGTGTAACATCCCTGGCGTGTACAGCTCCTCTCCCAGCAGACTCCCTGTGCCGTGATACTCATTCAGGACAGGCCTGACATGGGGCACTGATACCTCATCGATCACAACCTTCCTCTTCAGCACAAATCTCAAAGCAAGCTTCCTTGATGCTGGGGGACGCCTGTCTGTTGGTGCAGCACACTCAAACTGCAACCACTCCTCCAATGCCTTGGAGAAGGCGAGCTTCCAAGCCTCAAACAAAGTAGGCGAGCTCATCTCTTGGACTAGCTGGTCATAATTATGTCAAAGGAGAGTGTGCAGCAAGGCTCCTGTGAGTTATGCCAATACTGCTGGGGTGCAACACAGCTGGAATCACCAAACTGGCTGCTGGGGGCACCTCCCCTTCATCCCATTTTACACCCTTGACCGGCTTGGCCCTGCACCTGACTGGAAATGTTGTCCTGAAATTTTGTAGGGGAATCGTCCCCCAGCCATCTCTTCTCAGAGCTGTAGCTCTGATAGAAATCCCAGGATTGCCCAGAAAATTCTGACCCAAAATCACAGGGCCATCATAGTCTTCTAGCACAAGGAGGGTCACATCCACACCCATGACAGGGGCAGTAACCTCTCCCAACACCCTTAGATGCGTCCTACCACTGAAGTCAGACACCCAGGGGCAACTTGGTTCACCGACCAGCAGTTCTCCTGTATGCTGAGGTCCCATGACAGAAACCTGTGCATTGGTATCTACTTCCATGGCAGCTACCTCAGGTTCATCCAACTGGACAAGCTTGGACACCATTAGGCTCCTTCTTGGCTCTTTGCAAAGCCTGTACAATATCTGATAGACGCACACCCCTAGGCCTGGTGTCGGGCCGTTCCGGAGGTGCAGCCTGTCCGCCTGCTTGCCCAACCACCGTATGTGAAGGTACCCCAGGGGCCGGGCCAGGGTCACCCTGAGGGCTCGATACAGCTGTAGCACCCTGATCAGGAATTTCCACGTCACCCCCGCCTTTTACACCAACGGGCACCTGGAAGAGGTCTCCTTGATTACCTCCCCGGGGACGGATCTTTGACCAGGACAGACGGTGCACTGCCTGGGAGCCATCAACGGCCACCCAGCACTTATGGCCAGCGGCTTCTACTCGGGTCACCACCCCATCATGCCAGCTGCCACGTTTCCCTGCATGGAAAGCTTGGCTCCTTCCACACAACAACCTGTTGTCCAACGTTAGGTTCTAGGACACTCCAGCCCTTGTCTTTCTGCCTCAGCTTGAGGAACTTGGCCTCTAGCTTCTCCTTCCATGCCTGCTCAGCATCAGCTGGCAGCATCCTGGTATGCAGCATAAGAGGATTGATGGCAATGTCACCAAAGAACATGGGAGTCCTAAGGTCCAGCCTATCCTCCACAGAACGTAGCCATGCAGATGTCACAATGGCAGATGACGTCCTTGGAATCCTCTCCACCAACAGCACAGTCTTGATCTCTTTGATGGCTCTCTCCACAACCCCTTGGTGGCCGTGGCTCTCCTTGGGTGTAATCAGCAACTCTGGAAATTCTGGCAGGTTCTCCGCAGCACTCAAACTGAATGTCACACTGCAGCAACTCCAACCCAGGGTACCTGCTCCTTGTCAACTTCAGAGCAGCAATCAAAGTAGGCTTCTCCATGTCAGGCAGGATCTCTAGGGTCTTGTACTTGGTAGATCTGTCCACTGCCACCAGCAGCTTCAAACCCCTGATTATCTGAATGAATATCCACCTGCACATGGCCTGGCTGCAAAATAGGAGACCTGGCATGAGATTGCTAGGGCTTTCTAGCAACTAGCCTGCACCTGCAAGCTTGAGCAACCTGTTGGAAAATGGAGTACAACTCTCTTCCTCCCAGCCGTCTAGCAACCTGCAAAGACTGAGCTGCATGGCCAAACATGGTATGCAACCTCGAGGCAATGTGATACAAGAGAGAAAATCTTTCACAACGGTCCGAGCCCCGCCAAAAATGACCATCTTATTCCGTCACCAAATTGGTGCGAGATCCCGAAAATCTGGTGGGCGGGAAGGTGACGACGAGGTAAAAAGTCACGCAGCACCCATGGCGGCCGTGAAAATCCTAGCGACCGTCCTGAGAACACATTACGGACAGCGAATTCATTTTGAGCCTTCATAACTCATCTACTTCACGTAGATATTTTTTTATCCTAAAGAAATCGGCCCATTTTTTCAGGAAAACAGAAAAAGGGTGGGCATTTTTGCGAGGTCGGGTCAGGCCCGCTGCATTTTGCAGTGGACCCCCCAAAAAGTCACCCTGGAAACTTATCGAAAACGGCGACAGTGTAGCTCGAGGTAAGCCGCTTGCACGATTCTATGACTAATTCAAAAATTTTTGACCGAAAAACTTTTTGTTAAAACGACTGCCATTGTAAATGCCTCGTTGCCGCAGCAGTGGGAACTGCCAGGAGGGTGCGTGCGGGGCTGATCATGGCAACGCACGTAAAAATATGCCACTCCCTCGTTTCTTTCATTTTTAATTGTCATCCCATTTGCGCAGGGCGCTTCAACAACTTCTAGAGCGAATCCCAGCCTGATTTTTTGCTGGCTCTGTAGTGTAGACCTGCGCTCATCACTGAATATCGCCTGCGATCGTTGCGAAATGAAGCATGAATACGCATTGCGCTGGTTGAGTCGACGCTGTACAGTGGAACCTGCTTTTTCGGCATCCCGATCCAAGGTAGGGTGAAGCCAGCCCCGTTTGCCATCCAGATTTTCTGCCTGTCTCTTTCCCCGAGTCTCGTGTAAGCGCCTCGTTCATGTTACGCCGGACGCCTCGTCAAGCATCCCTGCTCGAGAGGGAGACGTAAGCCATGGCCAGCCTCCCCAAAGAGCGTGATGTGCGCTTGTTCATTCTTCCAAGTGTAATTCATGGCGTAGGAAGCTGAGCCTGAAGGCAACAAACAGAAGGTACATGTCCTGTATTCAACAGTCAGCACATATAGGTGTGTTGATGTGCAACCCTGGAGCTTATCCAGCTTTAACAGGCCATACAACACGCTGCTGGGGCTCCACTTTAGCGGACTGTTGGTAAGTATTTCAACCTCTTTCCTTGGCCAGATTAGAGTGCACCAGTACCATGTTTATCAATGATGGGCGGCGTGTTCTGATCTGGGGCTGGGAGGCACGAAGAAACCAGGGGGGATCCCAGGTATGTGAAGTGCGCAGATGCTGTTGCTGCCTTGGGAAACCCAGGATTCATTGCCCTTGTTACATTCAGATATGTTGAAGCAGGCTGAGCTAATTAAGTACTATACATGGAAGGGGGCTGATTTGTCTTTGATATGGTTGCTGCCTATGATGATGAATATTGTTGCGGGCACAACAGAGTGCACAATGGGCTTACAGCATTGCGTAAGAGGCATGAATCTCACCAGGACACCTTCTACGGGCTCACAACAACATCACAATGACGATTACCAAAGTGCTTGCTGCCACACCACTGCCACATCACTCCCCACCACCCCAACACACCTACCACTGTTACGCCGTTGTTAGCAGTGCCACGATTGCATAGCAATACCAACATTCCTGTCGTTAGCATGGAGGACCACGTACCAGGTGCATCGTGTGCGCATACCCACGTGACAGATATTATAGACTCCCACCAGGAGCAACGTCCACCACCATGAGTCTCGCCTGTTGGTGTAACTGCTGGCAGTGTCCCGGCAACTCAGTATGGAATCTGCCATAAACGATAACGCCAGGACCTGCACCATTGCTGCCACAATCTGCCATATTATTGACTTCGCCCATCGCAGCCTTGATCGTGATTGCAGCCACAAGTTCCTGTCGGCCCTCTTCATCTCTTCTATCGTAGCACCAGAAACTGGGGCCACATTTAGCAGCATCGGCAGCTGACATAGCTGGCACCTGGCACAACAGATAATGCCAGTAGTATCAAAGAAGGCACCCTACTGCTCACCATTGCTATCAACCACTGGCATGATCAATCTGTCACTACCACTTGCCAGCACCACAGAATATCATGACCTGGTGTGTTGCCACGGAAATCTGAATGGAGAGCTTTCACCACAAGCCCACCCCAATGAGTTGGTTTGCACACTACACCACTAGCTGTTGGCTGTACCGTGCCACCTGCCACATAAGTTTCCCTTCCATCATGCAGCAGTAGCAACATAACCTCAAGGCTAGACCATAGCATCTATCTGCATAACCGATAGCCTTCATGATCGCTGCCTCATGCCACTGGCCATACTACTGCCATCTGCATTACTTTCTACCATATGTGCCACTCTCTTCTGCATCACTAGATCCCAATACTGCTGCCTAATCTGCCTGCTGCCAGCACCTTCGCTGGCATCAGCTCATGGCATGCCCATGGCCACATCCTCCATCTGCCGTGCATAGCCCATGCTTCACTAGGATTGTTAGTCCAGGGTGCACGATGAACAACACATAAAAAATGCCCATGCACCTTTAGAAGATTGTTTGGCATGCGAGCTACTAGCTGGCTAGTTAATGTGCTAGAGATGTTAGATAGCAACTGCAAACAAATGTAGTGTGCAGCCATGTTTGCTTCGAACCACTATTTGACTTGCCAACTACTAAGTTGCTCTCTCTCAACACGCCCCACCATTGGAATGTTGGTAGTTAATACTATTGATGTATCAAAGAGACAACTGTTCATGTATTTCCATGATGAAGTGCATGCCACATGTATGGGCGGAGATAACCAAGTTGGAGTTCAACCTTACCTCAGCTCGTACTGTTATGGGGTATGAACTTGTCAGGAAATATTGTATGATGTTGGCTGCTGTCACGTGTCACTGTGACACGTCGTCATCTGTGGTGTGACTGAGGTAATACTTGGCAATCATGTTCAGCATGATCTATTTAAATTGCATTAAAATTTCAGCTCTGTCTGAACTCATTTGCGCTGCCTGTGGTGCATTATATATCCAAATTTTGCGCGAGAGTGACGCGTGACAGCAGAATCATGTAACTAGTTGGTGTTCAATCAAGGTGCAACTTTGCAGCCAGCCTGCAGATGTTGCAAGTAAAGTGTTTGCTTACTTCCAGGTTAATCTGAGCTCATTTGCATTGTTTAGTGCATTTAATGATCCATAAAATGCTCCAAATGACAGTATTTGTGACGGTTGACAGCCAGTATATTCTGGCCATCCCATCTCTATTAGGGGTGCAACTTGGTACTAATTGAGCTGCATATGTTATATTTAATGTGTCTGCCCATTTCCAGGTCAAAACGACATTAATTGTGTTGTTTGTGGAATTGATTATGAATGAAACTGGCAATTTTGGCGTTTTTTATGCTTTTGGATGTCACCATTCTGTGATCACCAAGTGGCCAACCAAGGTGTGACTTGGCACTGTCAGTAAATCTGGGTACCATGGGGAAGCCATGCAGCCACCAAGTTTGACCATCATCAGAATATTAGTGCAGCTAGGAGGAATAAGATGGGTGTTTTTTGGCACTTTCAGACCGTTGTGAATTTATTGTCATTATTAGCACTCAAGGTATGAGTTATTATAAATAGTGACGGAACCTTTTTGCCACTTGGGCATTAAGGTCCGTCACTATTTATCCGGCGAAAACCACTCGCCGGCATCTATTCCGCGTTAAGTTCACGTGAACGTGGCGCGGAATTGATGCCGGCGAGTGGTTTTCGCCGGATAAATAGTGACGGACCTTAATGCCCAAGTGGCAAAAAGGTTCCGTCACTATTTATAATAACTAAAACGTCGTAGTGTGGGGGCCGATATCTATCGTACCGCTGATGCCTACTGCAGTACCGAATCTCGCCTTAACGATATTCCAACCGGGCATATTTTCCCTTCTGGCACTTTCGTTTGGCCTTCTGGTATCAATTCCTTCCGGTATTCGGAAATACCCGTGTCACCACAGGGATTCGAACCCCCGACTTACGAGGTCTTAGTTATTATAAATAGTGACGGAACCTTTTTGCCACTTGGGCATTAAGGTCCGTCACTATTTATCCGGCGAAAACCACTCGCCGGCATCAATTCCGCGCCACGTTCACGTGAACTTAACGCGGAATAGATGCCGGCGAGTGGTTTTCGCCGGATAAATAGTGACGGACCTTAATGCCCAAGTGGCAAAAAGGTTCCGTCACTATTTATAATAACTAAGACCTCGTAAGTCGGGGGTTCGAATCCCTGTGGTGACACGGGTATTTCCGAATACCGGAAGGAATTGATACCAGAAGGCCAAACGAAAGTGCCAGAAGGGAAAATATGCCCGGTTGGAATATCGTTAAGGCGAGATTCGGTACTGCAGTAGGCATCAGCGGAACGATAGATATCGGCCCCCACACTACGACGTTTTAGTTATTATAAATAGTGACGGAACCTTTTTGCCACTTGGGCATTAAGGTCCGTCACTATTTATCCGGCGAAAACCACTCGCCGGCATCAATTCCGCGCCACGTTCACGTGAACTTAACGCGGAATAGATGCCGGCGAGTGGTTTTCGCCGGATAAATAGTGACGGACCTTAATGCCCAAGTGGCAAAAAGGTTCCGTCACTATTTATAATAACTGTATGTACAGATCCCTTATGTACAGGAGGCACCAGGGTCGTGCCTGTCAGACTGTCTCCAGCCCTATCCTCATCCTGACCATCCTGTGCCAGTCCTGCACGGTCAGAATGCTTCTGAGATCCACCTGGGTCCACAGCACCAGGTCCTACCTCAGGCTCAGCACCGCCATGGCGGGCACGTTGGCGAGCAACCACTGCAGCTACAGCTGGCATACTCTCTGTGGTAACCAAGCTTGCCCCATCGTGTCCAATGGGCTCTATCACTAGAGCATGGGGCTGCCCCTCACTGCCGTCACTAGCAGCTACATTACACACCCCTGGGGGTACCCTCCAGGGTTCAGGGATGTGTGCAGGCTCCAGTCCATGATCAACAGCCTTGCCCTTGCCCTTGTCCTGGGATGGACCAGCCTTTTCTTTGCTGCCACCCTGGGCTGGCTTGCTCTGACCTTCCTGCCTCAGGTACGAGGGACACTCATTCCTGAAGTGACCCTTCCCCTGGCAGAAATAACAGTCCACCTGACTGATGTCCCGTGAGGTCCCACTGCTGGGCCCAGCCTTGGGAGGACCACCCACCCTCTTGAAGTCAAACTGGGACTGTGGAGGTCCCGACTTCGGAGGTGTCCCCCGTCCAGCCATTCTGCCACGCCCCCTCCTGGACCTTCCTCGACCCCTGAACGAGGTCTCAGGCCCCCTCGAGGACGCTGGACCCCCGTGGCCTGCTGATCCCCTCATGGACTTGACTGCAGGCTCAGCTGCCTCCTCGTCCCCTTGACGTGGGCGCTTCCCGCCTACATACTTGCCACTGAAGCACTCATACAGCTGGTCCGTCATGGCAGCCCAGCCATGGACTTGGCGCATGTGGATGGACACGTTGTCCATCGTGATAGGATCCAGCTGCAGTGACTCGAGAAAGTCACCCATGGCCATTCTGTCTGCACAGAAGTTAATATTGCCTGGCAAGCAATATTATTCTACTAAGCTACTTGGCTTGTAGAGATTCTACTTCCGGTTACTACAATCCTGAAACGGGTTCATTCTGATGAGTATTGCTCGAGATATGAGCAAGATACTGTTCTACTACATTCTACTTGGATTCAGTGATTCTACGGTGGTTCTTCAAGTGACGCGTGGCATACGACGTCTTGTCACAGTGTACGATAGGACATTTAGTCTCCGACACTGCGGTCTATTCAATGCTATTGATTAGACGTAACAAATAGTGACAGGACTTGTGCGACAGGACACTGATGTGACTATTTATGGATAACGAGTCGAGATCTGCTGGTCCAGAGTGAAGGACAGCAATATTGTGAGATGATCTGTCCTATCAGTCATCTGGATGTGACTGCGTCACAATTAGTATATAACGAGCAGGACGCTGCCACTTGGTAGCACCACTTTCCCTGCACCTGTGTCCTCGCACCTTCGGCGACGGTTCTCACGTGCCTCGTGCGTTCTGTGCTGGTAGCCATAACCAGCAACGTAAACCTATTGATTAATATAACTACTTCCTCTGTAGATATTAATCAGTGCAGGCTGAACCACAGTTCAGCCACAGTTTCGTTAACTCGAATTACAAGCGAGTTCGTAATCTACTGATTACGGCATTGATTTCTGGTGTCGGCAATTTTTACGGTGTTTTCCATTATATGGGAAACACGCGTGAATATCGTGAGCCATCTCCCGAGCGTGCGTCGGCTCCATCGTCTTCAGGCTTTAATTTCAACGTTCAACGTACGGCGTCAACTGCTGCGCTGCATTCGCGTGCTGTTCAACCTTCGCTGTCTCAAGCGCTCGTCAGCCGGCCGCCAGTTTCTAACGATCTGCATCAGTTCGTCGACGACCTTACTCAAGATTTGGAAATCCTGTCGGAAAATTCCCATATTTTCCGAAGGCTTGCAGCGTCGGGATCAGACGAGCAAGCTCAAGTAATTTCGGCGCTTCGCACCTACGGCTTGGGTGTTCTGGCGTTGGCGACAGCGTGGTCTGGAATTTCGGCGACTCTTCCGACTGTCGCAGTTCCGGTTAGCAACAACGGGTGGGCGTCGTCAGTCAACGGTATCATAAACGTCGCTGCTTCGATTCAGCGGCAATCAAACGCTGAGGAGCCAGGTGAAAACAGCGAGGGGCTTCCTGATTTATATCCGAGTATTGTGCAGCAGATTTTGGATAACGTATTGCAGTTTCCGCGCGACGATATGCGGCTGGATTAAATTTTCTGTTATAATTAACAGTGAATTAATTCAGGAAAATTTTTTTTTGGTTCCAGAGCTTAAGGGATTAATTTATTAATTCCCCAGCAGTATTCTTTCTTCAGCATCGGCATCGGCATCGACAGTTGTCATCGGCATTCGCAGCGACCATGCAGGGTTTGGAAGACGGCGAGATACGCGGCGAACGCTGCGGGGTCAGAATTTTAATCAGAATTTTAATCGCCAGCAGCAGCAGCAGCAGAGCAGCCCCGCAGAGCCAAGGCCCAGGAGGGCTTTGCTATTCTTAACCAGCTTCCCAGTCTCAAGGAGCACTGGACTGTTAAGGATAAGGATATTACCATTAGGCACCTTAAGGGATATAAGGGCTTATATAATGGTAACAATCCTCTGCAGGTGCTGTGTATGTCACAGTACCTTCTTAAGTGTCCCAAGAGGGTGCAGAAGTATGTAAATGACAAGTTTGAGGATGGAGATTCCTGGGAGGTTTTTATAGCTGAGTTTGAGGTGTTCCTAGATGATAAGAGGGCTAGTGATGGCTCCTTTTGGAAGAAGGAGTACATTGATTTCAAGGCTGAGGGTCTGATTCTGCAGGCATTTGAGGATTTTCAGGAGCTCAGGCACAATTGTGCTGGCAAGGGGTATGTAGTGTCAGATGAGATTGCCATGGATGATTTCCTAGGTAGCCTGGGATTGGATGAGGTCACCTTGGATAACCTGCAGGTGCACATGCGTACATGCACCACCTGGGCTGCTATGGTGGCCAAGATCAAGGATTATTTCAGGGGCAAGTATGTGGGAGGCAAGAAGGAGGCAGACAAGGCCAGGGAGAAGCAGAAGGAGAAGGATAAGGTGGATATGGCAGCTGCAGCAGGGGGCAGTGTTCCCAAGGTCAAGGGCAACCAATGGGGGGGGCAGCCCTCCAACGGTTATGGTCCACCAAGGTCAGGGCCTTCCAAGCGGGGGGCTTCCAGGCCAAGGGCTTCAGTGGCTTCAAGCGTCGTGGAGGTCCTTCCCAGGAGCAGCCAGCGGCTCAGCGTCCCAGATTTGATTTCAACAGGGTGGGGTCCCAGCGGGGACCACCTGGGGTGGGGACACCTCGTATCACATGTTATTTCTGTCACCAGCAGGGCCACATCCGTAAGGACTGCCCTAGCTGGCGTAAGCAAAGGGGCCAAGGTGGGTATAACAACCCAACCTGACGGGCTCAGCCTTCCCTGGGCTTGCTAGGGTCCGCCAGGGAGGGGGCTAAGAGTGACCCCCCCATTACTCTGGATGAAGTTGATTTGCTCCCTGCACAGGTTGAGAGTCTCCCACTTAAGGTTGAGAGTCCCCCTGCACAGGTTGAGGGTGCATCCATGGAGGAAGAACACAATGGGGTAGTGACTGGGTCTTCCCACGTCACCATGGTGAAAGCAGTTACCACAAGGCAACAACGTTCCCACATGGCTCTTGGAGGTAGTTTGCGTACTCCTTCAATGTTGGAGCGTGGAAGTCCTGCCTTAGGGCAGGAAGCTCCTCTAGAGGAGGAGGGTGAGGCTGATGGCCTGAATGATGCAATGGGGAGCATGGTTGTAAGTGAGCGTGCTGTTCCAGCACCTCACCTGTATTTAATAAAATGTCTCTTGTGTCAAACATTGCATTGAGATTGCATCACATGTTTGGTCATGCTGCCCAGGCACTCCAGTTTGCAAGGAGGCTGGGAGGGACATCTTTGTTTAATGCAGTAAAACAGGTTGCTGAGGCTTGTTCCTGTAGGCTGGTTGCTCCCAAGCCTAAGAAGTCTCATGTCAGACAACCTGTGTTGCAGCCTGGATATGTACAATGTGATATCCAAGAAATCAGGAAACTGATTTTGTTGGTTGGTGTTGACAGATATACCAAGTACAAGGTGCTGGAGCTGTTGCAAGACAAGTCTAAGCCATGTTTGGTGGCTGGGCTCCAGGCTATCAGATCCAGAATGAAACCAGTGATCCAGCTGCAGTGTGATTTAGAATTTGAGTGCTGCATGGGGAATGAAGACCTCCCTGAGTTATTTGTTGTACACAGGGAGTCCCATGGCAGTCAAGGCGTGGTGGAGAGGACAATCAGAGAACTCAAGACTATTCTGCTGACGGAGAAGAAGATTCCAAGATTGGTTCCAGCTATTATCAAGACGGCCTGGTTAAGGTCAGTTGAGGACAGATTGAATGTCAGGGCATCCATGTATGTTGGAGAGGTCCCTGTGACTCCATTATCATTGCATCTTCGGGAGCTCCCTACTGAGGTTGAGCAAGCCTGGAAAGATAGCCTTATGTTCAAGTTTGCCAAGTTGAGGCAGAAAGACAAGGGCTGGAGTGTTCTGAAACCTGTTGTTGGCCAGAGGGTAATTGTGTGGAAAGAGCCCAAGCTTGCAGGCAAGCGTGGTAGCTGGCACCCTGGAGTAGTGACCAGGGTGGAACTAGCTGGGCACAAGTGCTGGGTGAAGATGGAGGATCCTCCCCAGAATGTGCACCGTCTGTCGTGGTCATATGTACGTCTAAGGGGTGCTGAAGCAGAGGCAGTAGCTCCTGATGTGACAACCTTGCCAGTTGGTCATGACGTCATCCCTGATCATCACGTTCAAGCTGGAAGTAATCCCCGGGTAAGTCCTGGCCAGACCCCTGGATCGGTTAACTTTCCATCCTTAGGACAGGCAGATGTGGTCCCCTCTAGCCTCACTAAGCATAGAGGTGTGGGCCTGAAAGATGTGGTGCTGGCTATGCAAAAAGCCAAGCAAGGACCTCGGGTGTCCAAGCTCAGCCAGTTGGAGGAGTCCGAGGATGCTGTCCTAGAGGTAGATACCAATGCTGAGGTTTCTGTTATGGGATCTCAACATACAGGTCAACGGCAGGTGCTTTCGCCTAGTTGTGCTTGGGTGTCTGACTTTAGTGGCAGGACACACATTATGGTATTGGGAGAGGTGCTGGTACCCTTCATGGGTGAGGATGTCACATTTCTTGTGCTTGAAGATTATGATGGCCCTATCATCTTGGGTCAAAATTTTCTGAGCTCTCCTAGAATTGTTGTGGCATCTGATAAGCTGAGAAAGTTTGGCTGGGGTAGCATACCCTTGGTCAATTTTAAAACCTCCCTTGCCAGTGTATTTAATTCTGTGAAAGCGATCAAGAATGTGCAGTGGCCTGAGAATCAGATTCCTGTGGCTTCCAGTCTTGTTATGCCAGCTGCTCTACACCCTAGCAGTATTGGTATTACTAAGAGATCACTGGCTGCTCATTCTCCTCTTAGCTATGATCAGCTTGTCCAGGAAATGAGTTCTCCTCTAATGTTTGAGGCCTGGAGGCTAGCATTTGCCAAGGCTCTAGAGGAGTGGTTGCAGTTTGACTGCTGTCAGCCTGTGAATGAAGTTCCCCATACAGTACACGGTTGAAGCTCAGATTCGTCATCAAGCGGAAGGAGGTGGAGGGGGTGTCTGTTCCCCATGTGCGTCCAGTTCTCAATGAATACCGTGGTACTGGGGATCTTCTGGGCGAGGAGTTGTATACACCTGGGATGCTACATGATACATGGCGTATTTTATTGTGCCTGTATGTCGGTATGCTGAACCAGGGTGCTGATATGTCTTCAGTTCTGCTAGATTTCAAGAGAGCATTTCTGAAGGGTGATCCCAGTGTGGCTCAGCAGGTGTGGCATTGTGAAACTCCATTTCATGTGCCAGTTCCTGTAGCCTGGCAGGCAGAGCTCCAGTCTAGCTACCTGCTGATTCTGAAGGGTCTAGAAGGTCTCAGGTCCAGTCCCATCATTTGGAGGCTCACCTTGGAAGACTTCTTGACTAAACACTGTGGGTTGAAGGTGTCATCTGTGGACCCATGTTTATTGCTGGGTAGGTGGCATGATTTACCTGTGTATGCTAGCCTGCATGGTGATGACTTGCACTTGATTGCTCCCACTAAGTGGTTGAGTCAGTTTGTGCCCATCATTAATGATGCATTTCCTTTGGGAAAAGAATTGTGGCAGAAGCCTGGAGAGGCTGTCACGTTCTGTGGAATGCAGGCTACATTGGTTCAGGAGGGGAGTCAGTGGCTGATTAAGCTGCAGGCGGGCAATGACTACAAGAGTACCATTCTTCAATCTGTTCCAGAGGTCATGACGTCATCCATTGCACCTGAGCTGAAAGGCAAGTTGGCCTGGTATGGCAGCATTTGTGGGCCTGACATGATGGTCCATAGCAGATCCCCTGATGATGTGCTAATTCTGGAGGAGCCTTCCCAGATTATTGCACATGTTAACAAGTCTCCTGGTATTACTTTAGCTGGGATTGATTTGTCTTTGCCATTTTCCTTGGATATCTATGTTGATAGCTCCATGGATAGCAGGCAAGTTTCTAAGGTCAGAGGCAGGTCAGCTGGCTTGTTTGTGCTTCAGCAACATAGGCCTAGTCTTGTGGCCTGGTACAGTCGTCTTCAAAGAAGGGTTGCTGTGAGTTCAGATGTCTCTGAGTGCAGAGCCATTTGTGAAGGGATTCAGTCCAGTTTGTACATCAAGGAGCTGTTGCTAGCTATGGCTTCAGTGACTCCTCATACTCTTCAGATGGAAACCTTGATCCTTTCAGATAACATGGGCATGGTCCAGTTTGTGCACAAGCAGTTGGCCAGGAGCAGAGATCTGGATTATCTCCTGTTGAAGGAGTTGGCAGGTCTGGTGGATATTCAACATCTTCCAGGTTCTGAGAATCCTGCTGATGCCTTGACCAAGTTACCTCACAAGTCTGCTGAGCAATATAAGCTTCTTTACAAGCTGATGAGCTCCTCTGTGTGAGTTGAGCAATTCCAGTTGGAGCTTTGAGTTTGGTGACTGATTGGGTGAGAAGAGCTAACATAGAGCTGGGCTCTGTTATGCTGAGAGCTGTGATGCTCTGAGGGCAGTAATGCTCTGTGTACATATGTGTATAATACTGTATTCTATGTAATGCTCAGTCATGGAGCATGATGTTGGTTGGGGGTTTGTCCTCAGTTTGAGGTTTGTCTCAACCAAAGGGATTTTATAGGGCAGGGTTCGATTCCCTGGGGCTGCTTAGGCGGATTTTCCCGGATTGGCTGGCCCATCAACCTTGCTGGTGAGGTGGCGACAGGTCCCCCTAGTTTTGTCCCAGACAGAGGAAGGTAGTTTGTCATGTGCTTAATATATTTTGTGATGTGCTATTTCTCAGTCCATGGTGGGCGCCAGTTCTGATAACTATCAATGTCTACCTGATAAGGTCTTGTGGGTAACTTGTGGGGTTCCAATCAGGAGCCATTATGGTGATGATTCCATTTTGGTCATTATTCTGGTTAGCCACAAGCTGCTATTCCAAACACTTGGCTTTCTACTTCCAGTGGATAGGGAATTCATTGTAATTCGTCATGGCTGAGATGTGTTGTGATCTGGTGCTTGATTAATCCCGAGCAGAGACTACAGAGAGCTGGGAGGGATGTCAAGTGCTATGCATGTTGTTTCTATATATGTGTTGCCAAGCCTAACAGCTCTAAAAGAAAGAAAGGGCTGGAGTTAATATGGCTGTTACGTCCAAGCTCTAAAAGAGAAGAAAGGGCTGGAGTTAATATTGCCTGGCAAGCAATATTATTCTACTAAGCTACTTGGCTTGTAGAGATTCTACTTCCGGTTACTACAATCCAGAAACGGGTTCATTCTGATGAGTATTGCTCGAGATATGAGCAAGATACTGTTCTACTACATTCTACTTGGATTCGGTGATTCTACGGTGGTTCTTCAAGTGACGCGTGGCATACGGCGTCTTGTCACAGTGTACGATAGGACATTTAGTCTCCGACACTGCGGTCTATTCAATGCTATTGATTAGACGTAACAAATAGTGACAGGACTTGTGCGACAGGACACTGATGTGACTATTTATGGATAACGAGTCGAGATCTGCTGGTCCAGAGTGAAGGACAGCAATATTGTGAGATGATCTGTCCTATCAGTCATCTGGATGTGACTGCGTCACAATTAGTATATAACGAGCAGGACGCTGCCACTTGGTAGCACCACTTTCCCTGCACCTGTGTCCTCGCACCTCTGGCGACGGTTCTCACGTGCCTCGTGCATTCTGTGCTGGTAGCCATAACCAGCAACGTAAACCTATTGATTAATATAACTACTTCCTCTGTAGATATTAATCAGTGCAGGCTGAACCACAGTTCAGCCATAGTTTCGTTAAGGGGGCGTGCGCCGGCCGAATTTTTTTTGGCGCCAAAAATTCGCGGGTACCGCCGTCAAGTGAAAAGTGGGTGCACGGTGCGCGCACCCCTTGTGGAAGTGGCCATGGCGACTGCGTTTAGGCGAAACTAGCAATGTAGGGCTAGAGAAATGCAAAAAAATGCTCGAATGTTGAAGACGATGATTTAATGATGTTGGGTTGTGGCGGCAAGTTGCTGATTTACAATATCGCTGCTTTCTTTTACTGCCATCGGCATGGGGGGTAAACTGCATTTTTTGGTCGCGCGGAATAAAATAGAATTCGTGATAGCGGCAGTGAATTCGCAGTTTTGGGGGCTTTTTGACCGTAAACGATGCATTAATATCGGTAGCATTGAATTCCAAACCGAACTGGTGCTTTTTGCTACATTTTCGGCTATTCTCGGTAAGTAATTCTTCAGGCCTGCGCAGTGCATGTCGGAACCTTCCATGGAAGAACGGCCGTTGTTGCGCGCCTGGGCGAGGGATCTGCGAGGGACAGGTATAGATTTGTCGCGAATGTTATGTGCTATCAGTTCTTTCTTCTATGAGCTCATCGTTCGAAGTTTTTTTCGTTCTGTTTGGGCAGTTTCCGCCAGCTAGCTCGCCGTTGCTTGCCGTGGTGTTGTCGAATACCTGGCATATTTACATTGTTTTCGCTGACGTCGTGGTCAGGTCCGCTTCAATCGAAGCCTATATCTTCTCGGGAAGGTTAAGGCATTTCATAAAACGTGTTCTGGCAAGGATGTTGTGCGTATGGACGCTTCTTGTTGTGTGAGAGTGACGCACCCTCTCTTCGCAGCGGCATCACAGCGCTCATGCGCTGGAGGGCCGCCAATGGTTTCTTTCCATTTTATCGTGCAGGGGAGGAAGTGTTTTATTGACGATCATGTTGGAGATATTGCATTTGTGTGACTGCATGTAGATAGCTACCACCGTTGGTTTATTTGAGCTTTCCTTTGATATCATCATGTGAAAAGACTGCAATGTGCTGAGCCAACCATGGTTGACATGGTTGACTGCATGCAAGCTTTGTATGCCATGATCTCCTTGGTTCCTTGCCCTCCATAGTTCCAGTTTGTTGCCCATCTCAGGTAGGGCAGTTCAGGAGTTGTTGCTGTGTTGATTAGCTTGGTTGGCATAAGCCTTACACTCTAGCCTGGGAGAAACATAGAAAATGCTGGTAAGGCATTTTAGTGCCATCATCATTATTGCTATTCACATGCTTATAAGTCTGGCCATGCTCGAGGGACGGTTAAGGGGTATGAGGTGTGTGGCCAACCCTGTGTACTTCATAACATATTCAGCATGTATTTGATGCATGTTGGATGGCATGGAAAGTGTAATTGTGTTTATACTTGGTTACTGAGTGGTCCTTAGCGCCTGTCCGGTGGTCGTCTAGGAAACTCATCAGTGCGTGTCACAGTGACCCCCAACCTTGAGCATGTGTCGTCATCAGTGTGTAATAGTTATTTATATGTGCTTTTGGTCATAGATTTGCCGAGTTCTAATCATGAAGTTTATAAGGTAACCTTGGGTTGAGTATAGTGTATGCTCTCTTGGCATGTATGCCTAGCGATCGTGTTGCTATGCTTGCGTTTGCAAGGTTGGCCATGCCGAGGGCAGGTAAGGGCAGATGAGGTGCCTAGCCGTTTGCTTATGGGTGTAGACACCTCCCCCGCTGCCCTTGCACAGCTGGATGAGCTGAGGAAAAAGAGGGAGTGCCAGCAGGTGGTGAAACGGACGCTAGAGTTCAAGGCCGGGGCTGCAAAGGCCAAGAGCACAAAGCGTGGCCACCACTGGGATGATGCCAAGAAGGACAAGCAGCGTGGCCAGCACCCATACAGCAAGGCGGTGTTCTATGGAGGGGTGGGGGCTGCCACTGGGGGGGAGGGTGATGAGGATGAGTGTGACACTGCCCACATTCCTTGCTTGCGCTGCTCTAAGACTGACGCACCCGACGATGACCCCTTCCTGCTGTGCAGCTCATCCGGGTGCGAAGGAGGCCTCCATCTGAGCTGCACGATCCCCCTGCTGCCTAGCGTTGCCAAAGGGGCCTGGTTCTGCCCAGTTTGCTGTGGAGAGGACTGTGACAATGGCAGTGACAGTGACAGTGACTAGTACAGCGAGCGACCAGGTAGCAACCTGCCTCAGTTAATTACTTGCAGACCGCTAATCAGATTGACCTGTAACTTGGCGGGCGTATTTGTCGATCAATTTTTGAATTTTGTATATCTTTGTGGCCTCTAATTCCATGATTTCATGTCACTTTTATGCAATGTCCGGAAAAAAAGGTGCTTTTGGGGGGGAAATTAATTACTCTCACAATACACCTCAGATGCTACTTGTGAGTAGCCCAATGTTTTGGCCATGAACGATTCTACATGGGTATATCTCGCTGTCCCAAACGGATGTGTGGATTGGCTGGGGCATACCTAGTCCTAATTAGCGTCTTTTGCTATTTATAGCGCATTATTGGCGTATATATGGGGGTAGTACCCTCAACAAGTGCATGGACAACTCACCAAACATGTCATTTCATGCCCCCAATCATTGCTGAGCATAGTGGAAATGAATACAGGTTGATATTAGCATGTTTCAGTTTTAGGGTGGTTTTGTGGCGCACCTCCCCTTAACTACAGAAGAATCCTTTAGCCATGGCGTCCTCCCTCAGCTTGCAGAAGTCTTCAAATGCGTGGACCACCAACTGCCCCTTGATGGGCTTGTAGTCCAGGTACTCCTGCTTCAAGTGAGAACCATCTATCTATGGTCCTCTTATCACTTAGAAACACCCTGAGGCGCGTCATGAACGCGGCCCAGGTATCCCCCGCTGAATGTCGCTCCCAGACGAACTTAAACAGCCGCCGAGCCGACTGCCGTATGCAGGCACTAGACGCCAGAATGCGAAGCTTGTCACCGGTGTAGATGTCCGTGTACAAGTTCATATCCTCCAGCATCCTCTCAGCGTCTCTGGGCTGCCTATTGTCTTTGATTGACTGAAATTGGCTCAGCACCGCGTACCCCTCGGCTACGGTCGGCCGCCTAGGCGCTGCTTGGGCTGCTGCTGGCACGTTCTGAGCGCCTTGAGACCCCTGACTCTGATCATCCTCTAGACCAGCCTGGTCCCCTAGTGCATGCCCTCCTCCTCGTCCACCGCGTCCATCCATATCAGCGCCGCGTTGCTCAAAGCCGACCCCACGTCCTCGTTGGTCGGATGCTCCCTCGCTCATGATGGGTCTTGTTCAGTTCTGCTACAGATCAGCCAAGTGGCCAAACAGCAATTAAAGCAATATACGCTGCTGAACAAGAAAAAAGATGACAAGTGTTACCGCTTAGTCAAGCCCACCACGGCCACCCGCGGGCGCCACCTGGTTTTCCTTGTCGCTGTCGCTGTCGCTATCGCTAACACTGATGAGCTCTGTCACCCTGCTGCCAGCAGCACCGTCGTCAGCCCGCTGTCGGCTCGCGATGACAGCGTCGTCACCGTTGGCGTAGTAAACAGGCGACAACCCGTCGTTACCACCCCGCGGGTTATACCTTGGCACCTCGCGGTCGCCAAGCTCCTCGTCGCTTAGATCAGCGACCCCCACAGCGCCTACCTCAAGGTCACTGTCGTAACCCCGAGAGGCGAACTCCTCCCACTGCGTCACTCGAACGCGAAGAGGTTGGGGCAATTCCTGAAGAGGAACTCTCCTCTGCTCCGGATTCCTGTCGACTACCCTGTCGACCCGCATCGCACGCTGACTTCCAGCGATGGACCCGCATCGCACGCTGACTTCCAGCGATGGCTCCCTCAGCCGCCTCGATATCTGCTAGCCGCCTGTAGCGCTCCGCCCCTCGTCGCTCACGTCGAACTGGTCCCGCTGCAAATCCCTCGTCGCCAATTGCGCCTGCGAACGCACGTTGCGCGTCCACACCTGCCGCTGCCTGCACGAACTCTCGTCGCACCGCACCAGCTGGCTCCGCAGCTCCTTCTCGCCTGGCCACCAACTCCGCACGCACCCGGTCGACTAATGCTGTGATCACAGTCTGTATTTCGACCAGACCGTGCAGCTCTTGCTCAATGTCATCGGCGCTCCGGTGTGCGGGAACGACGATGGTCCGGACGTGTTGCAAAATGCGCTCCCAATCCTCGACCTGGTCGTCGACGAATTGCGCAAAGTTGCGATCAACGGGTGGCCGATCTGCAAGCAATAAGGATAAATCTCGAACCACACGACGCAATTCAGGGGATATAGAACCACCAGAAGACTGCCGAGAAAACCGGAAATCCTGCTGCCGTTGTTCTTCCTGCACCATTCGACACCCGACGAGCTTCACCACGACGTCAACGCTGCACGCAGCACACAGCAACAACCCTCCTGGCTGGTCGTTCCGTCGAGACTGTTTGTAATTTGAGTTAACGTTTTTAAACACAATGTATAAGGATATGGTTGCAATGCAGCAATGTGTGAATGTGGTTGGAACGGAGCTTTGTTAAAATTGGATAATGTTACAGCACTCAGACACTTGACGCTTAGACACGAGTTTGCCAAGTCAAGGCAACACACGTGAGGCTGGCTCACAAGAGATGACCAATTGGCACTGGCCTATTCTTAATATACTTGTGCACTGTGCTTTGCTAGGCCTGAGCAGCCTCGTAGGGCCTGCTCAGTATTAACACCCCCGGTACAGTATTAACAACCTGTACAGCGTCTGAGATCCTATACAGTAGGTCTGCCATACAGGCACAGTGACCACAGACAGAGTACAGTCCACAGTGATTATTGCATCTGCACCCAATAGTCCAGGGCTAAGCCCGCGGTACCAACAGACCACAGGTTAAGGTTCCTATTTCCTGCGTACGACGTATTAATCCAATACCGTCGTAGGTTCAGCATCTAATTCCTGTCAGCCCAGGAATTACTGTCGACCCCATATGCCGTCGGCACATATTCACGCACGACTTAGAAGAACAGCCGGCTTGCGCTCGCGCGCGACCGGGAAGTCGGAACACCATAACTTTCTTGATACTTGTCGGAATGAACTCGTTCCGGTGCCGCTGGAATCGTAGAGATATGCCGAATCAGGAACATGCCAATGCGCTTGGCGTTAACTCGGTACGCCAGCCGGACATTACAATTCGTTCAAGTGGCCCGCCGGAGCGGCTGTACAATTTTTCCCAGTGAGCGCGCTGCCAAGTGTACTTGTGGGCAAATTTTTAGGTGCTCCGTCACTTCGAGGTACTAAAAATTAGGCTACGGTACGAATTCAGCGAATTTCAGCGAATTTTCAGTCGAACCAAAGGAAGTGACGCCAACTACCAAAAATTTTCCGTTACGAATTTTCAGCCCAACACTCGCGCAAAATGAAGTGACGGCAACTACCAAAAATTTTCCGTTACGAATTTTCACTCCCACACGTTTGCACAAGAGGAAGTGACGGCAACTACCAAAAAGTTTCCGTTACGAATTTTCAGTCCCACACTTCGCGCAAATTTTAGTAGGGCTGCACGCAAGCTACCTTTCAAAATTTTGCGCTAGTATGGAACGCATTTCATTCGTCTGGAGGAACGCTGCCCGCCAACTACCCCCGTTCAGAATGTTCCGCCGAAATTTACTTGAGATTTGGAAATCTGAACGTCCGCGCAAATTTTAGTAGGGCTGCACGCAAGCTACCTTTCAAAATTTTGCGCAAGTATGGAACGCAATTCATTCGTCCGGAGGAATGCTGCTCGTCAACTGCCCCCGTTCAGAAAGTTGCGCCGAACTTTACTTGAGATTTGGAAATCTGAACGTGCGGTTGGAGTTTCGCGGGGAAACCCAAGTTCCCCAGTAATTCACCAATGACGCGCTTCGAACACTTGTCCGCTAAAACCTAAGCAGCCGCTCCGGCTGGCCACTTAAACGAAACTTGATGTCAGGATCTCTTCCCCGATCACAGCCCCCCACATTCGGATCCATTGCTTATCGCGAGGTCGGTGGGCCCAAGGGAGATACCGTGAAGGCCCCACCCATGCCAACTTTCAAGAATGTTCCCAAACTGCACGCGGACATGAGACCACGGGAGATTGACGAATGGGGACGCATGTGGCAACAACAGTATACCGTCTGGTGTAACCATAATAGTTGGGAACTGGCCACTTGCGATCTCATCCCGCATGTAATCAACACCTGCATGGACCCCTCGGTGGTGAGCATCCTGAATTGCGAGAGCATCGCATCTCAATCGTACCCGCAAACTGTGGATGAGCTGATGGATCGGGTGCGCCGCAAGTTGGTGCCCCCCGACGCCGTGATCCACGAGCGGCTAGCCTTTGGCAAGCTACGCCAAGGGTCCACCCCGTACCGCGAGTTCCTATCCAAGTTTGAGTCCAGCGCTGCATACCTCACAGACACGACCTGGTATGAGTACAAGATCCGATTCATCGAGGCCCTCAGTCCCGAGCTGCAGGATCAGGTACTGAAGCACTACGCGGAGGTCCCCTGGGATGAGTGGGATATCCTGAATATTCAGAGGTATCTTCTGCAGGTGGCCGACGTCCTTGCTCGCGGCCGCGCACCTTCGGTGTGTCGTTTCATCAGATCAGGTCCCCCGCGGCGGGTGAATCAGATGTATTCCACTGAGTTCGTCGGCGAGGAGGATGATGACTCCCTGGGCTAGATGACCTCGAGGACGGGTACGCTGACCATGGCCTCAACGCCATAGATGCAAGTAAAGCCCGCTGCTTCATGTGCAGTGAGGTCGGACACCTCAAGCGCGACTGCCCCAAACTCCGTAGCAGGCACGCTGGACGTGGCACGGGGGAGACCGAGCCCAGGTTTTCCGGCCCGGCGTTCGGCAGTCGCCCGGACTCCTCCGGCCCCAGGGACAAGCCCCGCAACGCGGGCGAGCGGGCGGCTCGCTTGCAGCATGCCAGGCAGTTCCCGACCCAGCACCAGCAGCCGCGGCCGCCCGCGACGAGCTCTACCAAGGGTGTGCTGCGCGCAGTCAACGAGATCGAGGCTCGCTGACAAGCCTCCTCTTCCGGCCAGGCACAAGCAGTGGCCGGGTACGAGTTTAAGCCCGGCCCGCACCGCCAGAGGCGACCCGGAACCGTCGGCTCGGACCGTGAGCGGAGCCCAACGGGGAACCCCCCGCACCGCGCCCGGACCCGCGGGCCGCGGCCCATATGGCGGGTATTGGCGGCCCCCGGCGCGGGCCCCCGGGTGTCGGTCCCCGGTGGGTCTAGGATCGACCCGGGTGGGCGTGTGGTCGCCTACAGCTGCATTCGGGCGCGCTAGCTAAAAGGACATGCTAACTATCCGGCAAACTGTGGGTGCAATAAGACCCATGTGAGCGTGGCATCACAAGTGGGCAAGTATAATCTGAACATAGCCAGGCATGGACATGTGCTACACTGGACGTGACGGGCTCACACCCGGGCAGCCTCCTGGTTTGTCTGTAATATGGAGGCAGATTGTACGCAAGGATAGATGGCAAGTAGTGATGAAGGAGACCACCCCCAAGTCTGTGGGGGCTCCACGTGTGACCGCGTATGGCATTCATAGCGATTCGGGCCGTGGTGCCCACACCCCTGTAACTAGGACCTAGATAGCTTACACCATCCATTCCATCCCATGTTCCCCTCCCACTGAGGACTTATGCTCACGTGACGCAGTCACGTGTCTATTAAGGGGAGGGTCCCATAGAAATATATCAAAACTTACCCCCCCTAATAACTACAGAAATGCAACTGACAACCACTGAATGATGTTTGGGGACCATAAACATGATGTTTGGGCATGCATACCACCACTTGTTGGGGGTACTACCCCCAGCCATACACCGGCTATGAGCTAAAAATAGAAAAAAACGCTGTCCGGGGCACAGCTTGCCCAGAACAGTGGGAGAACCAGTTGCATGAAAAAAGTAATACCCATATAAAAATGTCATGGGACATGGTTTCTACCTAATTGGATCAACAAAATCAGCACATCCCTTTGAGTTATTAATTTTTGGGCCAAAAATACGCTTTTTTAGGCGGGGCGTCCCCATACACACTCATAACACATCAATTAGGCCTAAAAAGTAATAGTCAAATTCTGTCATGACCATAGAAGGCACTGTCAAAGTTTGGTGGCATTCTGAGCTCAGCTGTAGCAGTTATTAATTTTGGCAGTTGGCCACCTGTGCAGACGCTAAGGAAGGCATTAGTGAGTATTAAGGCACACTAACACTTCCTATGCCATCCAAAAGGCTCCTGACCATGCCCAATTCGACCACAATGTACAAGGAGGGGGCTGGGCACGTCATGTGCCCTTTCCTTACCTCGACACGGGCAACCTGTTGCGTGTGTGCACAACAATGAGGCAGGTAGCTCTACATGCCTAGCCGACACTTCTAAAGCATATTTCAGGTTTATGGTGTGGGCATCATCCCAAAACCAAGCTCAAACACACCCTAGAAAGCCATATCCACTAATTGCCCAACAAGGGTAACAACAGACAGTCCACAGAGAAAGCAGAGTTATCATACATGCTGCTTGCCAAGGCTTCTTACCATGGTTACCTTGCCTTGCTAGCATATAAATTAGGGCTCTCCCATTTTAGTGGGAGAAAGGCCAACAAGACAACGATAACCCCTACCTACGTGCAGTTCCACCCATGCAGTATGCCCCTCAGAAAAACCACTGCCACCTTTCTTTCCAGCGCAATTGTTTGCCAAGAAACAAACTCAAGCTTGTGAGCCTCTAACCACAATGAAGCCTCTGCTAAGAAAGGCCGCGTCAATATTCACACAAAACTGAGTGCTGTTAGCAATCTCCTTCCAAGAAACCACTCAGCAAATCCCTGACAACTTGACGATATGCCACGGTCACGCTTTGACACATCCCAGCCATGCAACGTACATTAAAACCACTGAAAGGTGCCAGGAATCTGGCGATGCGCAGCACGGAATGGCATTATACCTGGCGCTAACTGCACGGAAAGAAGCCGAAAACTTGCGTTGATAACCCATAAAGGAAGCGAAACATTCATAGGGTCACGTTGATCACACGATCGTACCATTGCCGGAATTGTCCTTCGCCCAGCGGCGCAAGAAAGAACAACCTTCCATGGAATAATAAGACGCGCATCCCGCGAGCCTGGAGAGTGTCTTGCCGATCATGACGGAAATCTTGCCGAAACCCAGCAAATTTTTTAAAGCTTTACCAATAACGATTTAAACGCATCCTTGACGCTAGGTAAAGCCCATAAAACCTGACAATCACCGCCGCCAGCGTGCATTCTAATTTATTCCTCTCGACGAAAACATCAGATTGGACCCCCGTGGCGATGGTCATCAATAAAATCATCGACACTGCAAAAAACGCGAACTCCGCTGCGAAGTAGTATCATTTACTCATCGTCTTTAAGATTCGCTCAGTTTCTCTGCATTCCGCGAGCTATCTTTTTCTACTCTGCCTGAAAGCACGTCGCCATGGCCAGCTCCGGTAGGGGTGCGCGCCCCGTGCACCACTTTTTCACGGTACGGACGGGTACCGCGAATTTTTCGGCGCCAAAATATTCGCGCCGGGACCGTCCCCTTAATTAATTAATTAATTAATAATTAATTAATCCATTCCATCCCATGTTCCCCTCCCACTGAGGACTTATGCTCACGTGACGCAGTCACGTGTCTATTCATTCATTAATTAATCCCATCCCACTGGACCGTACTGAGGACTTATTAAGTGAGACAACTTATGCTCACGTAACGCTGTTACGTGTTAATAGTTGTCTCACTTAATATGATGAGGTTGTTTCTTTGATTTGATAAGATTTGAGAAGGGGTGGTTGAAATAGAGATGTGAGAGGGGTGGTGCTGGTGGGGATTAATTGATTACTCACACGCGGCCCCGTTGCAGAGCTCCGGAGCTTGGGGAGGGGGTGGGGGGCAGAAGAAGCCTATACTAATCTCACCGGTTCATATTCCTCAGGGGAGGGGGGGAGAATGGTTACAAGCAGACATGCTTTTGGTCAGGAGTCCATGTGTGTCAGCCAACAGCAACACTTGCAGCTTATATTTTCTTGGCATGAGGTGCTGAGGACACCCAGGAACATGTAAGAATATCTTGCAATTTCTATGCAAATATTAAGGATAATACACCTGGCTATCTCATGCTCCCCAAATTGAAACCATACAACTAGACTCCATGGAGAGCGCCATCAACCTTGACAGCCACTCAGAAGAACCCAAATGCCAAGCCTGTCACAGCGGTAAAGCAGGCAGCAGACGCATCCTGTCCCCATGACTTAGTCAACCTCCAAGCCAACTATCAGCCCACTTTATACCAAGTCCTCGGAGGCCAGCTCACTGTGCTGATCCCTTTCGATTGGATCTTCCTTGCCATGGCCAGCTTCCACAGTTTTGCTCGCATATACGCTGGTGACCGCTAGATACGTTGTACAAAATTGTCATCGTACCCCATCAACCCCTAGCAGTTAACTAACTATCAAGCAAAGCAAGAGCAGTCGATGATGTGTTTACATCCTAAACATGCCAGGAAGCTAGCAGTGGGCATGTCCAGCATGCACTAAACCGATGCACGGGGGCTGACCCCAATACAGGAGAAAAGCTATGCTGGATGTTCGTGACTAATGCTAGGTATGGCACCGAGCGGGCGAGCAACTAAGGGTACACTCGAACACGCAGCAAGGTGCTTGCATGGCACCATGAGCGCCCTGGACCCTGCCGCTCCATATGCTCGAGTATATCCCCTGCTACCCTGTCTCAACTCTGCTCATGGTTTTCCGAGGAACAGAGAGACCACCCAGGCCAATTATGCTGATTGTCCCGACAACTGCTGAAGCCTGTCGCTCTGTGCCTGCCTGAGGAACTAGACGAGCCAAGGAGGGAACCTGGCCTAGGAGGACGTCGTGGCAAATGTTATGCCAGACGTACACCTAAGATCTTTATTATTGAACGGTCAGCTTTTCTGCGGCATCTGCCAGCTGAGCCTCGCTCGCAGATGGCGACAGGACGCTGGGAGAGTCGCTCGCAGATCCCATCTTGGCGTAGCTGCCAAACTTCTTGAAAGCCTGCTTGAAATGCGGCTTGCAATAAAGCTTGCCCTCCACCGCAGCAAAATTTCCGGCCGTCAGCAGGCATCCTTCTGTACACCTGAAACAGTTTTTGTGATAAATCGAGGAGACGCCCTGGATGTCGGCAGAGATCTTCTCCATGGCGTAGACTGTCTTGTTGCAAACCACGCATTTGTCAGTGGTACCAAACTTGTTAGGGCTGAGTACCCTCTGAGGGGACCGGGTTGATCCACCCTCACTAGCAGAAGGAGATTTTACAGGGCTTCCCTCCGTCTCCGCACTTGCACCTTGGAAAGCCTTCATGCGAAGCCCAATCGATCCCTTCATCGGCAGCGAGGTCCGACGCTCTCCGTCCTCGCTTGGAGAGGCCTTGCCATCATCCGCCTCCCCTCGAGTCGGCGAGCTGGAGTCCGCTGCTTTGGGAGACGCAGCTGCCGAGCCATGCGCACTATGACTCGGGGTGCTGCTTCCAGAGAACGAGTCCGAATAATTCCCCTTCAAGGCAAACAGCTGTTTGAAATGGGGCTTGCAATAGATCTTTCCCTCGAGCGCAGCGAAGTTGCCAAGTTTCAGCAGATTATTGCAATGCGTGCAGCGGAAGCAAGTTTTGTGGTAGGGAACACCGTTGGCGGTAATCAGCTCCACGTGGTACACCGTTTTCTCGCAGATCACACATTTGGACAGGTCAATTTGCGGTGGCATTTTGCAATCTCCAGTACACGCCCAGGAAAACGGTAGGCCACACCAATGCGGTTCGACAAGTTTTCTTAGAATCAACCAATCTCTTTAATCACATTGACATTGCCCTGTCCAAACCAAGTGCCCGGGTTGGTCTATGGCGGACAGTGTCGAGTGGTGGGCTGGTGGCTGGGCCTCCGGATCCAGTCTAAATATGCAACAGTCTGGCTCAGTAGTTGGCGCATGTTGTTGTTGTTGCCCACGCGGCACGCCGCACAGGGCAGCAGCAGAGATTTGGAAACGGCCGGGGGCCAAGACACTGATGAACAGCATGCCACATACAGTAGTGCCTGAGTAGTGTTGTATGTAGGGATTTCTTTACCCTTAAACCGTACTGACTGATATTTACAGCGGACAGTACGTACTGTCCGCTACAGTACAAATAGCGGACAGTTGGTAGTGAGAATAACGCGGATGCCAGTAGGTATTTCCGTGATATTTTTACTGAGAGTGGGAGGAAGATGACGAGATGGGTGGGTGCCTCCCTAGCTAGCTGACGTTCAGTGATGCTAGTAAGACGCTAACCTTACAGCCGGGGGTAGAATATCCCGAATCTGCACGGCTAGTATTAAATAATGCGTAGGTTGTTCTTTTCAGGGGCACTGCACCTCACGCCCCGTTGCGCTCGGGTATAATCAACCCAAGCGTGGAACGCACATTTTATTTAATTCATTTTTTTCGGGGAAATGGGTATATTTTATTAGCCAATTATGGACCAAAGAGGTGAGAGGGGAAATGAGTATCAGCGAATCCTAATGAAGGTGGGCACACACACGTGTGGCGGTGACAGGTGAAAGGCTAATAGGGCGCGTTATTAGACCAGGGAAGCCATTGGACCTGAGTAATGTCGCCATGAGGCATACTGGTGAATACCTGATTACGGCCCAGTAGATCATGAAAAAGCTGGAGCGGGCTGGGCTTGTCGTTATTGGGCCCTGGGTCCCACACCCCACTGCAATACGCTTCCGCGGACACCTTTTTCAGCGGGGAAAGTGCCCCCGGGCTTCCGGGGCAAATTCAGCAAGCGCTGCGGAACTTAGATACTAAAATTTCGTTTTTGGTTCGTACCGTACAGCCAATCATTTTGCGCCCGGATCAAATTGTGATCTGGGCACTGAACACAAAAATTTCAGCGGAACGTACGAAAAACCAACGCAACTACAGAAAATTTTCAGTGACGAAACTGTAGTACCGTGTACCAAGCAAAGTATAGTAGGACTTCGCTAAAATCACGTTCGGAATTTTTCCCCGCAAGATTCCCCCGCAAGATTCCCCCGCACGATTCCCCCCGCTAGGTTCAGGCTCCAGTCGATGCTCGCCAAATGGCGCAAAAAAAGAAACATATGTTAAAATCAACGGTGCAAATCCTCGTTACCGCTCGGGTAACATTCTCACTCATTTCGCGTCTCCTACGAACCGTATTGTAGTGCCTGTGTTGTTCCTGAGCTAACAGATTTAATTCATTTTTCCGGTGAAATGGGTGTTAGTTTATTTCCATATAACAGTTAAGGTGACCCAGGTATGCCAAAAATAGCCTGAAATGCCTAGTTGTCGGTGCCTAAATTGGGGTGCCCGCATTAATAAGGCGCGCCCTGCGACCAAGGTAGCCAGTGTACTGTAGATATATCGTCATCCGGCATAAGTGTAAAGACCTGGTTCATGCCCATGAGTGCATGGAAGACTTCCAGTGGGCTGGGGGTGTCATTGTTAGGGCCCGGGTCCCATACTTTGTGTTGTTCCGTCGCCAGGAGCCAGTAACGACGCATAGCCAGGTTCCAAGAGGAGATAAACCGGCGGACCACGGCACCTCTCGTGTACGCGGCACGTAACTTGAATACGGTCTCGTTGCGAACTTGCCATATGGTGTGAAGCATCGTCGTGCGTAGCCATATCCATGCCATCTGGTTGGCTGTGAGGCTCGCGTCCCGTAATCCCGTGATGCCGAAAATAACCGTAGATAGTGTGACGGTGGTGGGGGGAGCTGTAATAGCCATCCACTTGGCCCATATACCCAGCAGCCATTGCCAAACCCCTGCGAGTTGGCAGTCCAGAAATCTGTGCTCAATTGTTTCATCTGGAAAGTTGCATAAGCACGCCGCCGCGTGGGAGTACCGGTGGTGCAGTTGGGAATTGACCCCGATGGCCCGATGCATAAGCAGGTGCTGGACGTCGGTGGCCCGCTTGTCAACCAATGGGTGATCAACTGCCAAGGTAATGTTCTTGATCCAGGTGTAGCCCGGCCACTCGGGGTGCCAGCGCAGGCGACCCGGGTGCATCCTATGATTTTTATGTAGAAGTAGCCGGTATCCCCAGTCTGCCGTGTACTCGAAAAGGCACTTCGTCGTTGGGGTGCCGCCAGATGTGAGGACCCACCCAAATTCTAGCGGGTCTAGAGCAAGCGTGTCCAGGCGCCCCTTGCCAACATGTAGCCATGTGCATGGTGTCGCGTATCACTGTGGTGGGGTCCAGGGGTAACATGCACGCCTGTGACAGTGACCACGGGACCACTCGAATGCGGTGACATTGACATGCTGGAATGTAGGCGTACGATGTAATCAATTTGCCGAGAAGTCCTTGACCGTCTGGTGTCTCCTGGAGCAATTGTATTATGGTAACGCACGTCGACGCGACCGCAACGATGCAGCCCTTATGTACGGACGTGTCGCGATCCGGGTAATAGCTCACCCATTCCCCGATTTGTAGGGGTTTGCGCGAGGTTGTCATGAGGGTATGCCATCCTGCGGGAATTGCTTGTAGAAGGTTGTCCCAAGCTGGTCGGCTGGGCATGTTTGCGATCCACGCGCTGATTTCCGTGTATGTCAGAAGGCGATATCGGTCACCGTCAGCCGCGTATAAATCGATGATTCGCGTAACTGGCGGGGTGGCCGTCAAAAAGCCCTCATATGGGTTGCGGCCGCTTAAAACACCAAACACATTATGCTCACTATCGCGCAGCAAATCATTGAAATATAATGGTTGGCGTGCCACCTCTTCCCTCGTGGTAGGGTGAGCAATTCTGTCCGGTTTTAGGTTCTTAAAACCTTTCCACATACGTGCCCAGTACCATGGTAAGCCTTTGTACGAAGTGAGCGCACATGTAAGTATTGCTGCCCCCAAGTGCCATGATGTACCATTGGTGTGGGTATAGGTTGTGGCAAAAGCTTCTTGTGCCAACATACAACCAGGGTGTGCGTTTACGCCTATGAACGCGGTTAAGATCTGTTTGGTGTACACTGACCATAAACGCCACTCCATATTATGTAAGCCCAAGCCTCCTTGAACCCATGGCATATAGGACATGTCCCGATCGATCCATCCCGGCACCGTGTGTGTTATGATACCCTGCTGTTTCCAAACAAAATTGCTGCCGATTCGTTGGATGATCTTGGTGGTGTACTCGTTAGGTGGGTGACCTTGGCAGTAGTAGAGCACTTTGGAGAATAACATTTGGTTGGTGAGGAGGACCCTGCCCCGTAGGCTGAGACGGGGAACCGCTGCCCATCTTGATGCCGCTTGGAGCATGCCTGTGAGCTTGCCACTGTGTGTTGTGTTGTCATACAAAAAGGTGGGGTGTTCAGCAGACGTCCATCCATAGTGCAGCCGATAGGGCAGTTGTGTAATAGGTGGTGACCGTCTGGCTGGACCCATGTCACAGGCAGATTAGGGAGTGATAAGCGGGGGGAGGATCCTCTCCCGATGTGCAGCCCCGTGGACTTTTGCACGTTACACCGCTGTTGAGAGGCCATAGAGTATGTCGTGATATTCTCCATGATAGCATGCACATCGGTAGTGGAGGTACAGACATTAGTGGTGTCATCAATATAAGCAGTTTGGAACAAACCTCGCGGTTTACCTTGGATGGGGAAGCCCCTGATCCTCTTGTCGCGAGCGTGCAAAAAGAACAGCCCGGCATGCGCAAGAAGAAACAGGAGCGGGGACATGCAGTCGCCTTGTGGGAGTGACCTAGAGCTAGTGCCTGTGCGTGAGAAGTGCCCGTTTAGGAGTAGGGTCCATGAGAGCGATTTAATCATACCGATGGTGACATACGTGAAAGTGCCACCAAATCCGAAACCGCGCAATGTCTTCTCGAGGTAGTCCCAACACATGCGGTCAAAAGCTTTTTTGAAATCCCAAAATAGTATGATACCGAGTATGTTGTGGCGCCACGCTTTTTCCACTATGTCCATAAGCATGGTTATGCTATCGTTTATGTGTAGGTTAGCGCGGAAGCCGACTTGTTCCGGACCGATTAGGTCGTCGAGTACTGTGTAAATGCGTAGTTCATGTCCCACGTAGCTCCCACAAAAACCAGCATCTTCATTAAAACAATAAGTGGAAGCATACATGTGACACTAATTGACATGCCCGGAGGCACGCCGTTCAAGGCCCTTCATGAAGTACGTTGCCCTAGAGGCAACCAAGACAAGGGTGGGTGGGTGGGGAGCAAAGAAAGAGGCCGACAAAACCAGCCAGAGCGGCTTTTAGTCGCAAAACCTCCCTTATCCCTAGCTAACTGACGTCATTAAACCCTTATGTTTAGTGGATGCTAGTAAGACGCTAACCGTACAGACCGGGGGTAGAATATCCCGAATCTGCACGGCTAGTATTAAATAATGCGTAGGTTGTTCTTTTCAGGGGCACTGCACCTCACGCCCCGTTCCGCCCGGGTATAATCAACCCAAGCGCGGAACGCACATTTTATTTAATTCATTTTTCAACCATGCACTATATTGCATCTACTAATCACAAAAGCTCTAGCCAAACAGCTACGAGTAAACACTGCGACCTATAAGCCGCTCATCCAGCGGCCTCTTGTTCCCGCATTCACGTATAGAAGAAACTCCGTTCAAAGAACCCCGATTCATGTCCCACGTAGCTCCCACAAAAACCAGCATCTTCATTAAAACAATAAGTGGAAGCATACATGTGACACTAATTGACATGCCCGGAGGCACGCCGTTCAAGGCCCTTCATGAAGTACGTTGCCCAATCACCCCCGCCCTGGCTTTCCCTTGAAGCCGCACTCCACCTTGCTTGTTGTCACAAGTGACCGCCCTGCCGCAAAACGGGAGCCCCCCCACATCGGGAGGCGTGTGCCCGGCGGCTGTGGATGCATGGCCAGGCCCAAAAAGGCCCAGCGCATTTGCACTGCGATTGCGCACGGCCAGCCTATCATGACCCCTCTCGGGGCCCCGAGTCGGTACCGCTATGGCCGTCTCCCCATAGACCCGGGGTGCTTCGAGAAAAAACGTGGACCTAGCCCAGGCCCCGCCAGCCCGGATGCCCGAGGCCACAGCCCCAGGCACCAGGCTGGCTGAACGAGAGTCCGTTCAGCCAAGACCGCATTCCCCCCGAGGTTTCTATGCGTGGGGAAAAAATTTCTAGCTTAGACGCTTTTCCCATCGCCGTCCCCAGCCCCAACCACCCCCCCCTCGGCGGAAGGCAATTGCAAAGTTTGCTGGCCAGCAGCAATTTCCGAAGAAAAAGCCGCAGGCCGCGGACCGAGACACGGGTCGCCAGTGCCAGCCATCCGGCTCCAACCCGGGGTGCAAGCATCCCCAGGTACGGAGCACCAGCTCGCGCACTGGGCCGACCAAGCGACAGTTGAGCACCTGTCACGGCATCCGGCCCACCAAAGACCCCAAGCTGGGGAAAAGGTGCGGACCGGAGGTAATCTTTTTCTTTTCTTTTAGTTAACCGGGCGAGGAACTACGCCTGGCCGGTTAACAACTGGAAGTCTCACCACTGGCCAAGTGGCCAGTGCAACCAGTGCTTTTGGGATTTTGCTCCGCAGCACCCATAGCTGCGGCTGCCGCCGCAACGACAACGAGCAAAGAAAGAGCTGTGTAAATGCGTAGTTGTAGTATTTTACTGATGATTTTGTACGCAACCGTGAGTAGTCGTATGGGACGGTAGTTTTGCCATTGAGTTTTAGACCCCTTTTTAAATATGAGGATTAGTGCGGTTTCTGCCCAGTTGCCAGGGACGATACCTGTGCGCCATACTTCGAGGACGCATTTGTAAAAGCCGGCAGAAAGGTCGGGCCAAAACTTCCTCCAAAATTCTACAGGGATGCCGTCCACGCCTGGTGCACTGCCGAGTTTGATTTTGAGCATAGCAGCCTGTGTCTCAGCTTGTGTGGGTGTCTGATCTAGTTCTTGCTGCTGCGTGGTGGTGAGGCGCCGTGGTATCGCCTGAAGGACTTGGTGGATAGCTTGAGGTGCTTGAGGGTGCGGTTTACTTCGGAATAGCTTCGTAAAATATTGATGACCGCTGTTTAGTATGGAATGGGTGTCTGTGTGGATGCCCTGGTCGTCGTGAATTTCTGTTATCAGCGTGTGTGTTCGTTGCTTGGGGAGGAGTGCAAAATATTCTTTATTCATTTTTTCCCCCGTTGTGTGCCACCAAAGGTTTTCCGCATCTATGGCGTTAGCGTGTCTTTCGTATCGCAGTTTGTCCAAGGCTAGCTGGGCTTGTTGCAATTTCGCCATGTCATAAGTATTGAGTGTTTGCTTAAGTTGTAGACGGTTGACAATACGTTCATAACATCGGTATTCATGGCCTTTCTGTTGTCTGAGCTCAGCAGTGTATTTCTTGGAAAGTTGCAATACATGTTGTAGGCCGGCTTGCATCCATCGACAATGATCGGTATAGTGAGGGATGCTGGCCACCCACTCTCGCCAAAAAGCTTTTACCTGAGCCGTGAATGTTTGATCCCTCAATAAGTCTCGGTTGAAGCGGGGGATACCGGGTCCCCGCGTCGGTGGGGTGTGGTGCGTTAAGGTGATAATACAAGGGTAGTGGTCCGAAAGAGTGATAGAGCGATCTACCCTAGCATGACATACAAGGTCCGCCCAAGCGTGTGTGGCATAGATTCTGTCTAGACGGCGTGTGATGCGGTGACCGTCGCGTGTTGCAAGCCAAGTGTGGTCGTTGTCCCTGGAGCGCAGTAGGTCGTGTAGGTTTTAAGCTCTAGTAGCTGTTCGTGAAAGGGGTTTGTACGTGATTGAGGGTGCGCCGCCATGTCTAGATTGAAATCACCCATCAATATGATCTCCAGGCCGTGGGAAATAATGGCGTGGATCATCTGAAACATGTCTTTGAAAAAATTATGTTGTTCAGCTGGGTCGGTTGGGGCGTAAATTGAAAGAAGGTACCCCTGCTTGCTACCCCAGGTGATGTGCTGTCGTACCCAGCGGCCTTGCCATTGAGCCGCCGCCGTATCTACCGGTTGGGACCAAGTGTGGCAGGTGAGGTGTGAGGAAGCCGTTTTACGGTATTGAATCAAAGCTGTGCCCCCCTGGGTTCCTCGCGCCCAGGCCCAGCGACTCTCACTATTAGGAGCTAGTGCTCTCACTGCTTTGTTGGCCGTGACCCCCGGGCCTTGAATTTTATGCTCTTGCAGGCCCAGCCAGATCTCATGGGCTGGGCCGCCGTAGCCCTGCAGTAAGGATGCGAGGTGAAGGGATAATTGCTTGATACGAGTAGTATTGGGAATGCCAATAGCAGTACGTACTCCATAGCTATTGAGACCGCGTACATTCCATGATACTATGGTGAGTTGGCTCATGTTAGTGGCGTATCAGGCAGGTCTTACCTAGTCACGGTTGGCGCGGCAGCCACGTCCGTTGCGTCCGGCGCCGCCACGGCGGGGAACCATGGAAAAGCGCAGAGAAACCACAAGCGAGGAAGAGTGTCAGTGTCGGGTGTTGGTGGGGTGCCGGATTTGAGCTGATGGGTGATGACCATGGGTGAAAGCCTCATTGCCTTGCCGTGTCTAGCAATGACGGCAGATCTCAGGGGGGGGTTTCTAGGCGAAGTCGAATCGCCAGGGAAGGCGCTAGTGGTTCCTCCACTAAACCGCCAGTGCATGGTAATTCCGTAACCAGGGGTTAAAGTGTGTCGTCCGCACCTGCGGTAGGGGGGTATTTGCATAATCAGGAAACCCAGCACCTGCCGGGTATGCACTGACCATAGCTTGTACCGTCCCACGAACAGCACTTTACCCGTAATCCGACCGCAATCCGGGCTAGCCGTCATGAGAACAATGTGGTTTGCAGGTGCTTACGTACCCACGTAAGACAGCCTGTGACCGACATGCCTGGACCGCATGGCGGCTAGCCTAAAAGGTTGCGGGCAAGAGGGAGCTCGTTAGACGCACCTTTTTACGACGAATCTGGAGGTATCTTCCCGGTCGCGAATGGTCGAGGCTATCGCCTACTATCCTTTACGCCGCCATAGCCATCTGCGCTTTTAAATTTAATTCATTTTTCAACCATGCACTACACTGCATCTACTAACCACAAAAGCTCTAGCCAAAAAAGCTACGAGAAAACACTACGACCTATATCCCCCTCAATCAGCGGCCTCTTGTTCCCGCATTCACGTATAGAAGAAACTCCGTTCAAAGAACCCCGAATGCTTTAATGTCAGCTAAAACATAATGGATAAATTCTTTGGATCCTTCTGAGTGACACGCAATAGGAGTAGAATGTACAACCAGCGTTTTATCTCAAAGGTTAACTGATTTGTTTGGCAATTTTTTTTATAATTCGTGTGATTCGGACTAATTATTTTGGGTTGAAGTACAAGATCTTCTAGGGGCCGGGTCGGCCCTAGTCGTCAGACGGAATCTTTTGAGTGTCGTTTCAGCAGTCTCTGGAAGGTCGGCGCTCATGTCGGCGCACCTGCTTACCAGCGTGCCAGCCAGCCTGGTAGCGCAGCCTAGGTGAAATTGGTCCAAGGACGAATGTCTGTCCTCTCGCATGTTGAATAAACGATATTTCGTGTAAAGAGCAACCCCTTGAATATATATACCCGCTGAGTGCTAAGAATTGGCCGGCGTGATCAATCATTCCTAATTAGGCTTGGCATGCTTAGTTAGACGTCGAAAGGACGAGTTTCAGCCCGTTGAGCAGCTACGTGAAAAGCGTGCATTTGTTTCCCGTGCATATCGTGCCGGGCAGGGGCCTGAATTGTATTCTATACGCTTTGGCTAGATCTTTCGCAGTCCCACAGTCTAGGGACGCGACACTGGTAATAATCGGAGGTCAAGGCTAGAGCAGTAAAGAGGCCGTTTGGGGCCTGGTCAGGCACGCAGCACAACCAGTGCGGCGTGAGCTACGAGGTGGCCGTTGCCACTGGAATAGACGACAGTTGGTAGGGGTAGCGTGGGCTACAACACGGGCCGTTGCCCCTGCAAGCAGCCGTCTCCATTTTACAGAGCCGCCTGCAACACCAAGGCGAGGTACGCAATTTCTTTTTTTTTCTGTCACGCAGTATCAAGTTTCAATCCGCAATCAGATTTTCAGCACGTCACGTTTGTTTTACCTTTTCTTTCATCATCAACGCCTGCGTAGAGCTCGCAGTTATGTTGTGATTGTGGAAAGCGTAATGTGCTTTGCAATGTCGTTTCTATCCTACATTGTGGTTTTGGCTCTCCTTAGATGTGCGTGGAGCACCTAGTGATAGAGTCGTGTTGTTCTGTGGTCAATCCGTCGGCTTGCGCCTAGCAAGGTCGGCTTGAGCAACTCCCGTTTCGCCTAGCTGCTGGCGTGCAGTCCGGCTAAGGCGTGCTTTATATATATTAAAAATATAATTACTTACAGCAGAGTGAAATCACTCAAACCAAAGCAAACGCCCAGCTATAAACCTATATACAGAGCCATGTCAAAGCTCTATACTACGATAAGACCAATGGAAACGCCTAACGGGAGGAACCTAATAGCCCTGCTGCACCGCAAAATCAGCCCGCGTACGGCGGAGCATGATGTCAGCCATGGCCCGAGTCAGCGCCACCGACAAGCGCTGACGCCAATATGACGTCCAGGTCCGCGCCGACCATGGGGCCCGCTGGCCCTCCCTTTATATATATATAGCCCCTCATTGAGTGATGGGGCCGTGTGGGGTACCGGGGAGCCATTCTTGAGTGATGATGGTTGAGTGATAAATTGAGTGATAAAATATTGGGGTTTTGGCTTGCTACTGACATCTGTCACAGTGCAGCCACGCCTTCCCGACCCCTGCCAACCCTGGCTCAGGGGTCGCGGGGCTTTAGGATGCCATAGAAATGCTGGCATCCGTCACCGCGTCAATGTGTGATGCTGTTGTTGGTGGAATAGGCCTTTTTGCTCAGAGAATTTGAAGGGATTTCTAAGTATATCTGAGCAAAATGGCCTATTCTGACAGAAACCATCAACCACCGCCCAAACCACGCCACGCACCAACCGCGGAACGCGCGGGACATCCGTGGACGGCCGGGTCGTTCGTGGGGAACGCGCGATTCACATCGACACGAAAAATACGACCTCTGTTTTCCCGATCGCGGGCAGTGAGAGTGCTTGAGAACTTGGGGAGAAGGTTCCGCGTGCTGCCCAACTTTTATAGCAAATCCTTGCAAAAGTTGGGCAGCACGCGGAACATCGAGAAATCCAGCTCACGAGCCAGCGCGCACCCGGGTCGCTGAAAATCCGGCCCTCGGCTGGGAAATTCGCGGAACTTTCGTGCGAGTCCTGCGTCCTTGCGGGTGTGTGGTCTGGTTTTTGTTCGTTTTTTGTTCGATAGTCGAGACGGCTTTAAGAGGGGGGTAGGGCATTGTCCAACTTTTAATAAGAAACCTAAACTAAAAGTTGGCCAATGCCCTAACACTCCACCTCATCATGCCGATACCCGGGAGAGAGAGACATCTGAGAGAAAAAACGCAAGAAAAAACACGCCACACACAGCGCGCGCCTGATCGCCTGCGCGTTCCTGCGAATCGCCTGCGCCGTCGCGGGAGAGGAGCGGAGGATGGCTTGGTGTCAATCGCCTCTCAGGAGCTGCAGCCGTTCCTTCGCTTGGTCAAATGTCGACGAGGAAATGGATTGTCTGCCGGTGACGCAGCCGGCCATTATGGACACAACAACCAAGTCCTCGCACGCCTTGATAATTTCGTCCAGAGTCGAGTCGTCTTCCAAGGCGCACACAGCAGCCGACGAGAAGATGCGTGGATCGTCTAAATGGTCTTATTCGAGATTGTAATTGTCCTCGTACGGGTCGGGCTTTCCGGCGACGGTGCAAGAAACCCGCGCGACTTCTGCGGCGTTAACGGACCTTCGCGTGCCGCTCTGGATGTACCCGCCACTGCCCGGTTTGCAGGCCTCGATGCAATTGAGAATGTCATTCATTGTAACGAACATGTTGGAAACGTTTATAGATTCATGTAAGATAATTTATTAATCGAAATACGATAACAGACACCATTTACACTGAGTCATTACGCGTTAAATCCTGTCTACTTGTGATGGCATTTACACGAATCGAATCCGCGGACCTTCTCGAAACGCAAGATGCACACAAACGATCGGAAACTACCAACTGGTTTGTAGTTGTCGGTATCCTCTTCCTCTCTGTCGATGTGAACTAGACCGATCACAAGCTGTCCTCCGTGCCTGAACAGGTATGGGTCCTTGAGGTTATAGAACGAATGCGCGTTTGGCGAAAATTCGTACAGAGGTATACCTTCTCCGCCGATTTCCATCTGTTCAGAGCACAGAACGACGCATTCCCCCGGATTTTGCTCACCGCCCAAGAAACTAGGAGAAACTAGGCCAATGACCTTGTAATTATCGCGGTTCTCGACGAAATCAAATCCAACCCAATGAGCGCCACCGCGCCAGGTGCTGTCGATGACAGGAGCACGTGGGTCTGGTTTGACGTTGAAATAACACAGCCCGGTTCTTCCGTCAATCGTTGGCGTCATCCCTTTGAAGTCGACGACGTATTGGTAATACGTGGGATAGTCCATAGTTTATTACATCTTATGAGAGATAATAGTTGGCATGGTAAGCAAAAAACGGATCCGTTTTAAGGCGGTGTGTACGTGAATCCCAAAAGGTTCGACTCGTTGTTTCCATTTCCGGCGATGTCTATGGCCCTGTTGGCGGCAATCATCACCGTTGATAACGAGTATGGAGTTTGTGGGGTCACCGTGATAGTGAACACCTTCAAACCGACGTTGGAAAGCTGTGTCACTGTACCGTTTGTCACTGTTATGTCGTCGACAGTCAAATCCTGCATCTGTTCGCTAAAGGTCGCCGTTACCGACACGGGGCTTGTCGACGAAGTAGAACTGGTTGTTGTGAGGAAGACAGTTGGTGGCGTGATGTCGTTCCAGGTCCCACACCCCCATTTCGCATCCATCTCCTGCGCTATAGACACGAGGACGTCATCGGGGAGTGCAAAGTCGTACCATCTGAATTCTCCTATCATCGCGCTGTTCTGTCGCACATCGGTAGCCCCTATTTTAATCTGATTGTTCGCCGATACAGGAGTGGATGACACCCATCCTCTTTTCATTCCTCTGAACCAAGAGGACTTCTCGGTAGCTGACACGCGAAGAGCCTGGACATACGAACGTGTAGGCATCACGCTATACAGCAAAGGGTCAAAATTGACACCGGCCAGGTTGTCTCCAGAGCCTGTCAGGTATGTGCTTTTGAACACGCGGTCGGCTCCAATATGACTGGCAGCGCTCCCGGCATACCACATGGCACAAGAGCCCGTCGTAAGGCCCCATGAAGGACCAGGGCAATAGCTGACCCAGACAGCTGTAAACTCGCCGCCGGCTGACGAGTACGATGATATGAGCTGTTTGCGAGAGAAGTTGTTGTTGATGACGTTCAACTTGCAGTATGTCTTCGTAATCGAGGAATTCTCTGGCGTCCCAGATACCCACACAGGTCTCGAGGTCGTGCTACCAGATCCTCCATATGTCATCGTGTGATTACCGACGGACGACTCGATTCGCTGAATTTCCTGTCCCTGGGCAATGGGAGTAACGCCGTTATCAGAGAACACCTTCGAACTGTCGCCGAAGTCAAATATGGCGACGGGCTCAGGGTATGTGATAGACATTGACGTCGATGCCACGTTTCCAAGCCCCGTCGACACGTCTGTAGCAACACCAGAGACGATACTCAGAACCATTGTCGTCATCTCCAATGGCTTTGTCGGGGTCACGTCGAACGTGTACAAGGACCCGCTACCCGAGAAATTGGACGCTGTCCCGTTTGTCACGGCGATATCGTTTAGCGTGAACCCGGTTACATCCCTGCTGAACGTTGCTGTCACCGTAATCGGTATGGAATCCGGCGTCCATCTCGCTTTTGACAAGGAAACCGTCGGAGGGGGCGAGTATGTGAAGATCAGCGGAGTTGAGGCTTTGTTCCGTGCGCCCTTCAAATTGGTCACCGCCCCCGCCCCGACGCCTATCGTGGTTGGCGAATATGCTGTCGTCGGCGTCACTTGGAAGGTGTACGACGCCCCGCTGCCGGTCAGGTTGGCGATGGCCCCGTTGACTACGACGACATCGTCCAAGGCGAAGTTTCCCCGTGACCGGCTGGCTGAACGTCGCTGTAACTGTAATTGGAGACGCGCTAGGATATGTTCCGGCTGTAGTCGTTAATGTTACGAAAGGCGCAACAACGCGCTTTTTTTTATTAATCAAAGCAGGACATACACCGTAATCGAAAGACATGCTGCTGACATACTATAAACTGACACTATTTTTTTGAGGTTGGCAACGGATACTGAAATCTCGGTTCCATCAACGGGCCTTTCCTAGCCGGCAGCCCAGTCGCCAGACCTTAATCGACCATCGCAGGGGTATCGAAAATCAAAGTGACTCTGTTAAACGGGTTCGCTGTATATCTCGGATCCTTAAGGTATTCCATCGATCGCTATATGGTAACGACCAGAGATTTTTTACAGGTACACGGCCGCCTGCCGCCCGGCGCCGACGTCCATCTTCGATTCGAGCTCGCAGAAGATGTAGGAAACGAGATCAGTAGCCGAGCCGGACTTATCCACGCGAAGGGTAACAACCGCAGCGGTCCCGCGCAGATCCAGGCCGCTCTGGTACTCGGGACCCGCACATGGCATATTGAGGTGACAGGCCATGATGAAGTCTGTATCTTTCCATGCATCGGCGGTCAACTCGTTTCGCGCGCACGAGAGGCTATTCCCTTGGTCGTTGAAGGCGCTCACAAGGTTCACCCACGCTTCCGTCACACCCATCCGATAGCCAGGTGATTGGTGAGAGCCGTTGATATCGTATTGGAATCCGATTTAAGGCCGTCTGCGATATGGTTGAACATAGCGTTATTCGCGTCGTTGTTTACGTCCTTAGCGGCATCGACTTGAACAGCAAGAAGCTTGCTCGCGGATGCCGACGACAGCGATGACTTGATGCTGTAAATCGTCTTCTTCTCGATCGACTGCTTCGTTGACTGCCACGTCTTCCAGCGGAAGGGCAGAGTCCCGCCTTCCGCCAAACGAGAGGCGAACACCTGCCCGACGACGTCCTCCTGGAACCGATACACATCAATGGAAAAATGGATGTTGTCCAACTCAAACGTCTTCCCAGCTGTATCTGCATGGGAGGGGATCATAACACCGCCGTCCATCAAAGTCACGCGGACCTCGATAGGCGGGAACAGGCTGAGATCGATGACTCTGGGATCTCCGCCAAGGAACCCGAGCCAGTTATCAATCACACCTTCCACTCCCGCACTTTCGTCCGTAGATTCCCTGCTCGACCATCCGGCAGGGGCTTGTGCGTTCTTAAAGCCAAGGCCGCCATGGACAGTGACCAGCGTATTGAACAGCTGGCTGTAATCGTTAATCGAGTCCACGCTCTGACCGCCTACCAGAACCTCCAAACGCCGAATAATGGACGACGTATACGGAGGAAAGAAGCATTTTTCAACCGTCGCGTTTGACTTCGCTTGAAAGTACATGGAGAAGCTGTGAAGGTCTACGAACCCGCTAGTCGGCAAACGAACCGCTACAACCGATCCCGGCTTGATTCCGGTGTTCGCTGACAGCGTCGAGAGCTGCACACGGGACGTCGAGTGCTGGCCGAGAGCCTTCACGATGTATTGCATGGACTTCGGGATAGCGCGATTGTACCAAGAACCGTCGGATGCCATGAGAGAGCGTTGTATACCAGTTAGTTAGATAATATTCTGGCTAATCAAGGAACTGCCCCAAGAGCGGATTCGCGGCCTTGTGCGCGTCGACCTTACGTTCGAGGGTAGACAACGCGTCCAGTCCGGTTTTCGCGACACGGTACGCCGTCCCGAGGACCGGGGACGCCTCGATCAATTTGCTCGGGACATGTCCGAGAGCCGAATCGGCAGCACCAGCGGCCGCCTTCACGAGTCGCGCGCCATGTCCCACTTTCCTGATAGCGTCGCCCGCCACATGTCCGATCTTTCGCACGGTGTTGACAACCTTTCCGAAATCGAGCCTCATTTGTCCTCTTCGTCGTTTATAACAGAACGCTGAGATATCTTTCTGGCGGGCAGGACTTCCCCGCCCAGCGCCATGTACCGCAGGACGCTCGCGATCTTCCGCGACTCCACGCCCATCGCTTTTTGTGGCGATATCCGGAAACTGAGCTGAACAACCCAGTCACTATACAATTGGACCGGCACGTCGTCCTCGTCCAGCAGGCGGAGACTGATACCACGCGGGGAGTCCCTCATGTGCTGCCACAGCGGAGTCTGTGCCTGCCACACGATCGGCTCGAGGAATTTGCTGAGATTCGGACAGCAAGCCAGTAAGCCCCCGTAGACGGCCCCGTGAGTCGCGGATACCACGTTCCCTCGCACGATGTCGGCGTACACATAGACGGCCCTCAGGCGTCCGTTCGTAGCCGGTCGGTTGCTCACTATTACGTGTTGGTCGTTGGACGCGTGAACGCCCGGAACAAGTCCCAGGACACGCCCGACGGACTCGCCGACTCGTAGCTGGAACGGTGAACTGGCCGCAAACGTGTACAAACTGTTCGCGCGGTCGTACGTGACCGCGAAAGAACTGTCGATGGTCTGCAATACCGCCTCGATATTATGTCGATTCTCGATCGTCGTCCACGATCCAAGTGGGAGCGAGACAGTGTGGGCGGTCTGCATCACTACCTCAAACGAGCGGTTGGTCGGGTTGATGTGCGTCTGTTCGAATGGGATCGTAAGAAGGGTCAGCCCGACGTCGTGGTAGTCTTCCAACAACCCGGCCGGGATATCCCATGTAGGATCGTTAAGACTGCCCCTTGTCCTGTTCTCGGTCCTTAGGGTCAGCGTCCGGCACTCCTGTACATGATCCCTCATTCTCTGTTGTTATAAGCTCCGATTTAATCTCGTTCCTGCCGTGGACCACGACCTTCCCCTCGCCACCAGCAAGACCTCGCGCGCTACGTTTTAGTTGTCGCCTCTCCTTCCCGGTCAGCGGCTTACTCCGGCAATAGAGCATCGCCGATTCTAGGAACTCGCGAGGAACGTCGGGGTACAAGATCATCCACTGGGCTACCTGAAGCATTTCGGCATCTGACAGCTCCATTCGCACTGAAATCGTTTATGATCCGCTTAGAAAATTATCCGCGAGCTCGGACCGGCCCCTTTATCACCGACCGGGACACCTTCTGTCAAATGATGTTTGTCTCGTAGGTGAGTATTCAACCGCCGGTCATCGACAAACGTACTCTTGCAGCCAGGGACCGTACAGTTCACCCTATCGGTCACGTTGGCGACTCGCACTCTGGGACGAGGCGGCGTCCTCGTCACTGGCTCTCTAGCAGCTGGCGGAGGCGCGGATCCCACGATCTCTACGCGGAGAGGCTCGTCCGACCCTGCGCCGAGGGCAGCAGCCGGTTCTGGAGCCGGAACGGAGGCCGGTTGGTCGTAGGAGGACAATGGTGGGTAGACTACAGGGCGAGAGTTCGAAGCGAGAGCCGCCAACAACATGGCGTCCTTAAATCCGCGGACCTCGGCGACCTTCCCCTTTTTCGCGGGACGGGTCACGTGGGGCGAATGGATGACAATAGAGTTCGTAAGCGCGGTCGTCACGGTCTTCTTCGGGTGAGCGCGGGCCTTGCGCGGGGCTTTGGACGGTTTCTTGGCGGGTCGTTTTGATGTCTTTCGTGGCATGGTGTGTCCTTGAAATATCGCAAAGATTTTAAACGAGCCAAGTCACCGCCGCGAAGATCTCTCCACTCGCCGCCACTCCTGATCTCGAGCGACAGTGCCCGACTTGCGGCTTGATGTACGCGACTGCGCTGCCGGACCCGAGTGTCTTGTTGACGCGCAGTAGTATTTCGTAAACTCCGTCGGTCTCATCGAATCCGGGCGCGACACGCCACGAAGGGCCGACGATGAGTCTGCCCAAGCTCCCGGGCTGGTACACGAAGTCGAGAGCACTCGCGAGAAATCTGTACGGGTGCCCGATCTCTAGCAAGGGAGGCGCTCCGTGCGTGAACTGCACGCGACAGTAGAACTTGTCTAGCGTCGTCGCGGGAGGAACGAGATTTCCACTGTCATCGCGAAAACTCATGCTGCCCTGAGGACCAAGTTCCCAGAGCTCGGGCTGCATGTAATCGTACGCGATGGTCCGCAGTCCGCGGATAGAAAACGAAACTCTTCTCGCCTCTCGTGCATCGGTATACGCGCACTCGTCTAGCGCCGTGATTAGCCCAATTTCTGTCGGCCCTTCTCCGAAGAAACGAGCCATCGATAGGTCCATGAATATCCCGTCTGGGCCGCCAATAAGAGACGAAGATCGAACCTCAAACGTCGCCGTGAACAGGTGGCCGAATTCGTAGCGAAACGGAGTCGACATCAGCACAGATACCTGGATATACGGAATATCGCCCACGAATCCGTGACCGATCGTCGAGAACCCGCTCTCCCAGTCAGGACCCTTAGACAGCTGAATGGGTCGCTCGTTGAAGTGGTATAACAGGGCATCGTCGTATAGTAGACGTACCTCAAACCGGTTTATCATTGGGCGATCCGGAAGCACACCATATACTTGAACCGAATAACTGGTGAGCGGTGTCGCGTGGTTGTATGGCGGGAATTCACAAACGGCGTGGATGACGTTGTCTTTTGACGCCGTGAGTTGCGCGCGATAGAGGTTTGTTTCGCCTGGGACAAGCGACGATGTTATGTAATTTCCCAATATGCTACATTCACGCGGCGATGTGCCCTTGTGGGTGAGAGTAATCGTATCGCCTGATGAAAGGTAGAGACCGGTCGGGTTCGTAGTAGTCAGGGAAACGAATTCGGTGTCTGTCGTATCGTCGATCAACTCGCACTTGTTGTAAATCGTCTGGCTGGCACTATCCAGATGAAAAACGAGCCTAATTTGACCAGGTGCGTATGGGGCTACAATCCCAGTCGGCGAGGCTGTAAAAATACCCGTTGCGGAATTTGTCAACTTAGTCATACTGCTCAGACGATCGGGAGGAAAATGCGAGATGTATCGCTCGATAACTCCGTCAGACCGTCGCCGGAACGCCACCCAAAAATACGTCTCGCCGGACCACGTCGCGTTTAACGTGTATTGTGTGGCCGCTTTCCGATTTTGATATAGACCGATTGATCCGTTTGTCTTGTCTATACTGACCCCACACACCGACCACCAATTGTCGGCTACTCCTTGGTTCCTCCAGCAGTTGTGACCGTCCGTAAATGCGGGGTGGTACTTGCCAGTGATGTCATTGTGGTCCGAAAGCGAGACGAATGCGCTACCAGACGGTACAACGAGCTCGAAGCATATCAGGAACGGACCATCAATTTCCTGGTCAGTAAACACGACGCACTTCTCCGGAGGCGTGACGTCGTTCGAGGACAGCGCGTAAAAACTCGCGGGTGTAGGTATGAGCTCGTACTTGTCATGTGTAGGCTGCAGTGTTGTCGCTGGATCTCGCGAGAAGTTTAAGAGACTATGGAACGTCGTGGGCGGTCCGCTCACTGTCACGGTCTCTCCGGTAAGGTTCGGGACGTCTCGGGGACATGAGAAGTGAGGCGTGATTTGGGCCGTCTTCTGCGATGAATGCGGCAGAATGTAGTTGAATAGATTTGCCCCGGTGACAGATCCGATCACAGTCCCGTCCGCGACGATAGCGTAATTTGCGGGCGTCTGCGTTCCGTCGCCCCATCCCGTTGAATGGTCTGCGTACATCTGCACGCCGATCCTCGCTGGTCTCGTCGTTGTAAAGTAATGGCTCGGTGTTCGAATAGCCGGGACGAGCGGGTCTGTCTTCACCACGCCCACGACAGCCATTTTTCGCTGGGTGGTAGACGTCGTCATCGTCGCGTCGTTATAGATCGCCACATCGGCTGACACGAGCTTCCCATGATCCGCCGACGTCAACGCGCACGTGACCGCGTCCTCTCCGCGCAGTCCCCCGTCCACGTCAAGCTGGAAACTACCAACGGCGTCGGTTAACGCGACATTGTCGACTTTCCACGAGATGGGCAGTTTACGCTGATAAGCCCGTGGCGTCGTGTTCTTGATTCCCAGCGTGAGAGGAGGCACGCCACCATCGCCGACGACGACCCATGTCTGGTAAGGCGCGGTCGTTTTCCAATAACTCGCGACCGGTTGGTCGATCCGCCCGACGTCCCAGGCCGTCAGCGGGGCGTACGTGCGCGTGATGTGAATACTATAGGGCATCCGCTGTATCCTGTTCAGGTCTCTCGTAGTCGCGAACCCGATTTGCTCGTAGCTCATCAGTTTGCCGAAGTAGGTATGACTCGCGCTTCCGAAATGGATGTCGTCAATATAGGGACCGTCTACCGTTTGACTCATACCGACGGGATCGAGCGCGCCGAGGACCTGGACGCTGTAAACGCTTTTACCGCTGCTACTGCCCCCGGTGACCGTGTAGGGGAGCCGGATCCGAATGTCCTCGTTGTTCGATACTGTGAACGTGGTTCCTGGCGCGGAAAGTGTTCCGTCTTCATACTCTAACACAAACGTCGCGGTCGGATCAGGAAGGGCCGTATACCCGACGCCGTGTTGATCGAACAACCAGTCAATCTGATCGCGTGTAAGAATACGATCCGCGACGATCTGGGACATGCGCGAATATTGGTCCAACAGCCACAGGGATGAAATCCGGATCCAACCAGCGGTTATTCCGCCGTCGACCTCGAGCATGCCACTCGACTCGCCGGTAGTGGTCACTGTCCAGTCGGAATGATTATCACCGAGTCGGAGTCTTGTCGGCGCCCCAGGGTACATGTATCGTACCCCGTTCAGCGTTACGTGTCGGTCGAAGGGATGGACCGCGAGCTGGAGAGCTTGCACGTCACTCTCAACGTCCGCGATTCGTTCGTCTACCCCGTCTTCCACAAGTCCGGTTGCAATGTTAAAGCCGGACGCGTTCGAGCTTATAACGACCATGATGTCATGAAATTTATCTAAGATAATAGTATAGCACCCATGGACCAGGTTCCCGAAGCTCCTGATTCGCCCAAGACCTCCGTCGACGTCGAGGAAGATCCCGCGCCACAGCAGGAAACGCCCAATACAGTGTATATCCCGCCTCACCCGCCGAAAGGCCCGAGAGGAAAGCGACTGACGGAAGAACAGCGTGCGGCATTGCGCGAGAAGATGCGGCCGTACATGCAGAAACGGAACGAAGAGCGGGCGAAGAAGCGACAGGAGGAGCGAGAAGCGGAGATTACCAAGCGAAAGGTGCTTGAGAAGGAACTCGAGATACAACGACAGCGTCTGGTCGAGCTCGAACTCGAGGAAAAGAAGAACAAATACAGAATCGAACGCCTGTTGGCCGCCGAAGAAGTCGCGGCAACCCCATCGGAAACGCCTCGCCCACGCCGCGGGAGAAAGCCGAAGGCCGAGGTAGAGGAAGAGGAGCGTCAACGGGCCGCGAATCCACTGCCGGACGTGCGGACAACTACGCCGTATGAGCAGAAGATGCTGGCCATCCGCGCGCAATTACTAGCCAGCTTAAACGACGATTAAAATCTATCCTATTGTAATAAAATGACGGTCATCGAAAGCATTCATATCGAGACTCCATTAGCGAACAAGGATTTAAAGGTCAAATATGCAAAAGCTCGCCAGGTCCCAGCCAATGCGCCACGGTTGCATTTTATTGCTAGTTTCGTCGGAATGCGAGGGACTGGGAAAACGACAAGCGCGATTAACATGCTAAAGGCTTATTTTGATGCTCATTCTTTCGACAAGCTGTACTTGATTTCGGGGTCCGCCACGACAGAGCCAAAGTATAAGCTCCTGCCGACACCCGCCATGTCAATGGAAACTTACACAGACAGCGACTTCAATGTGATGGTGGCAGATATCAAGAAGGATCTGACAGGGTACGAAGAGTACCAACGCGACATGGCTGTATGGGAGAAATTCAAGAAGGACTTCTTGGATGGCGACAAAAGCGAGGACGACATGGACCTCAATATGTACCTGACCCTCGATAGACTCCAATTCAAAGCCCCCGAGACGCGGTTCCGATACGGTCCTCCCTCGTCCGTCATTTTGATAGACGACATGGCAGGTTCGAAACTTTATCGCTCAGACTCGAAAGGCCCCGTTTCGTCGTTTGCATTCAAACATCGCCATCTATTAACTAGTATGGTATTTGTGAACCAATCGTTTACATCGGCCGGGGTCCCCCGGTCAGTGCGCGCGAACGTCTCTTTTCTCGTCCTGTTTCGTACGAAGGACCGGCGAGCTTCGCGGCAGATTGCTGAGGAAAGCGCGGGCCATACGAGCCCCGAGGACTTTCTCGAGCTTTGGGAATTCGCGACGAAAGAGTCGCCCCATGATTTCCTTGCCGTCGACAACGACGAACCCGACGACGCTAAACGGTACAGGAAAAACTTCGACCATTTCCTCGTGATCAAAAAATAATCTGATTGTATTGTATACACGCGAATGGATCTGAAGCAGGCTTACCCTAATGCTTTCCACGAGTCTCAACCGGCTCTCCCGCCCATCCAGGTGAAGGAGAAAACGCCGCCGAAGAGTTCGTACCAGCACAGGCTTGACAGGCGAGAGCTCATCCTTAACGTGTCGACACTAGTTCGTTACTTGACCGGGGCCAGGATATCCGCGAAGACTCACGAGAGGTTGGCGGCGTTCGTGCGAGAGTGTGGGTATGACGGCGAGCTCCCGCCGACACACACCGGAATCGGGCACGAATGTCGACAGAAATTGATGTCCATCATCGCGTCCAAACGAAAGCCGAGAAATTCTCCTCCTCCGCCAAAATCTCCCCGGCCACCGAAAATTAAAAAGGAAAAAGTTCCTCGTACCCCTAAGAAACGCGGGAGACCGGCTGGGTCGAAAGACACGAAGCCGCGGACTCATAATATTGACCCCGCGACAGGCCGACTGCGACCATGGGGAAGGCCGAAGAAGTCGAAACTGTAATAATCGTTTATATGTGGAAAAATCCACGGAATTCCGCTCTAGCGGCCGCGGAAGCTATCGAAAGTTAACCTAACCAGGGTCGTGTCCCACCGACCGTTAGGTCGGTTCCTCCGAAGCGAAGACGCGGGTTCGAATCCCGGTGGAAGCAAGTAAATCGTACTTTTTTGCAATAAAACGACCTATTTATCATTTTTTGTAATAAACGCTCGTTCACACTCGAATTAATTTCTCTGCATAAGGATATACGAGTCTCATGGTTTCAAGGACAGCAGACGAACTCCGCATGCGACGAGAAGCACAGGCTAGATACCGAAAGAAACACCCTGACCGAGCAGCTCTCCTGGTGATGCGCGCGATGGCCAAGAAAGACGCGTGGATGCCCACCGAGAAATGGCTCCAGAGTCACGGGACAAGCTGCGATGAAGTAAAAATGATCCGGAAGAACGCGGACCTGCCCGACAAGGATTGTAAGTCCGCGGACACTCGCCCGGTCTCGCGAGCACCTAAGAAGACACCGACACATCCCTCCCTTTGGTCCTTGGACGACGCCAAGAACATGGTCGCGAATTTGCCAGAGACGCTAAACCCCGCAGAGGGGGCGGGAAGGAAGAGGGCGCAGAGAGCCAAGGGGCAGATTTCGAGGGGATCTGGGAAGACATACCTCGCGAGGTTGACAAAGATCCTTAGGCGTCTAGGATACGAACCAGACAAAGACGGCGCCAGACCTGTGACGGCCCTCCTCGATACCAAGAAAGTGCGCGAGGCCGTAGACGCATTGTCCGAGCCTTCCGAGAGGGGCGGCAAGAAAGACCGCGCCATCACCAAGAAGACGAACGCCAAGGACCTTTTCTCGTCGATCAACTCGATCGATAACCAGATGGATGCCGGAAAAAGGATCCCGCAAGACGTGCGCGAGGCCTACGTGGAGGACATGGCGACGTCCCAGGAAGGTCTCGAGGCCAACGCGGAATTCGTGAGCGAAAACAAGCCACCAGCCCACCCATGGCCCGAGCTCGTCGAGTTGCGAGATAAGGCCATTAAAGAGGGATTGGAGAGCGACAAGGCGCTCATCGGCCTCCTCTACTTTTCCGGTGAAGAACTGCCACCTGTCAGGCTCGACTACCACGACGCCAGGATCGTGAAATCGGCTAACGAACTGGGAAAGACCGAAAACGGCTACATCCCAAAAGAGTATAGATTCATCATCAACGCCCACAAGACCGCACCGGTCCTCGGCCCGATAGATTTCACAGTCCCGAAGAATCTGAAAACGTTGCGAGAAGCGCTCGATATGCGGAAAGACAGGCCTTACTTATTCATGCCTTCTCGAGGCAAAAAAGCCCCGATGTCAGCCGAAACGTTTGGCGCGATCCTCCGCAAACATTTCCATGGCGTCGACAACGCTCGCCAGGCTTTCGTTACCCAATTCGTAAGGGATGCGGGCATGGCGGCGAGGAAGCGGTTTGCAAAAATGATGGCGCACTCGATCAACGTCCAGATCCAATACGAGAGAATGAGAAATGATTGATTCGCTCACTTGTTGAAAATTGATTGTCACCCTTTTATAACTACGTTATAAAAGTCCCGTGTTTTTCGGCTATTGAGAAAGTCGAATTGTATTATTGATTAATAAATTCCATTTCCTTCCCATCAAGAAAAAAACCAGTCTCGTTTCGGCCAGAAAATAAAATCTAAGCCTACAGGTATACAACTTTGATCATGACCGCGTCCGTCTACACTGGAGCGAAATTGACCAGAACCGTCCACGGTCGAACGTGGTTTGGTGGGTCGAGGGTCGACGGCAAGGGGCCCAAGGACCGCTGCATCGAGGCCGCAAACGAGGCCGGGAATTCCTACATTGCTGCCCGGGATATCGGGCGCGGACCGAAAGAGTACACGCATTACCGAGACGCTGAAGAATTCGCGGCAATTCGCGAGGAATGCATGCGGAATGTCCGGACTCAGACACTGAACGAGATCATCCGCCCCGTCCAGCCGTCGTGGGCATACGTCGATCTCGACGACCGCGTGGGGACGGACCGCGAGCGTATTGAATACATCCGCCACTTCAAGCGATTGCACGATGCGTTTGTGTTCGATGTTCTTGGAATCGAGCCCGAACGGTTCCAATACAACGCATCTACCGCGACACGTGATATCGTCGAATTTTGCAAGATTTCGTATCATATCATTGTCCGCGGGTTGGTACTGGCTGACATCGACGCGAGACAGTATTGGTGTCAGACATTCGCTCGCTACATCCGCGAGCATCTGCTGGACCCCGACTCGTCTCTCTACGTCGACGCCAATATGCTTCTAAGCACCGAGCACGCTTCGGCGTATATGGAGCAAAACATTGAAGAGATGCTGGCTAACCCCGGCGAATACTATGACGACAAGGAGGTCCAGTTAATGGTCGATGATCACATCTATGGCAAGGACTGGTGTTTCAGGGCCGTTGGCATGCACAAACTTGGGGAGACGGACCCTCTCGCGAGTCTCAGGATATGCGAGGGATCTGACGACGTTCGCGAACACTCGGCCGTCGTCTACCCAACGGACAATCTCGACGACGCCGTGATATTGCGAGCTCCGGCTTCGTGGTACGCCCAGAAAGGATCGGAACGCAAAAAAGTGTCCCAGTACAGTCCTCGCGGGCACGGGGTGGGCAGCGAGCAAATCGCGAGGTCAATCGAGGCAATGGCGAAGGTTTCGCCGGGTAGTCGGATCATCAATGTCGAGGAGCACGCCGGGGAGGACGGCCGGACATACTACATGTCCCGCTGGACCGTCGACCCGGTAGTGCCGTGTATCGTGTGCAAGAAGGACCGCCCCCATAAGAGCGCTGGTCACGGCCCGAGGGTGTGCGAGTACTCGGACGCAAGGGTCACCTACTCGTGTTGGAAGAAGGGCCCCAAGCACGCGGAGTGTATCATGGACAGGTTCGAGTACGTTTCAGAGAGCGTCGAGTTCACTCAGGTGTATTGCGAGGACAAGGTGCGAGATTTTGATGTTTCTGAGATTTCGAAAGCGATATCGTCCAAAGAGAAACACACATACATCATCCAGTCTGGCATGGGTACCGGCAAATCCGAAGCGATTAGAGCACTTGAGAAGGCGATTGTCAAGATTCACAGCGATGCGCGCATTGTTAACATCTTCGCCAATGTCTCGTTGTCAAGGCAGGAGGAGTTCTATTTGAACAAGGGCATACTGTCAGAAACCCTGATGGATAGAGTGGCAGAGTATCTGGACCTGGTACTCCAGGACGGATGGAGGCATTATCTGAGGAAATGCAGACTCAAGAAAGGAGGCAATGGATGGCTGATAACTGACCCACGCGTCTTGATCGTTATCAACAGCATTCTGCGCCTGTCCGATCACAGATTCGACATCGTCGTGCTGGATGAGGTGTTTAATATCCTTACAGCGTTCTCCAACAGCTTGATCAAGGACCGAGGAGACGTTCTCAGGATGTTCACCAATATGATACGAGACGCGACAATTCTCATCGCCTCAGATGCCTACATCACCGCCGGTGTTGTCGATTTCATCCGCAGCTTCCGACCGGCCGAGAATTTCAACGTGATCGACAACCGATACGTCCGACCCAACAACCGAGAATTGGAATGGGTCGACATCATTTCTGAGAAGAGAAAAGAGGCCGCGTGGATCGATAGGAGTGTGCGGAAGTGTCGCGAGGGGTTGGTCAACGGCAAGAAGGTTATCCTCATGGCTTCAGAGGCTGAGAAAACCGTGGACTGCGTCATGGAAAGACTGAAGGACGTTCTTGAAGGCAAGAACGTGAAAGTGTATACGGCAAGGACCCCGAAAACAGATCTAGAACTAGGCGCGAACGAGGCGTGGAAAGACGTTGACTTTCTTGTTTACAGCCCAACGATCTCTGTCGGCGTGTCCTACACTCTCGAGACCTTCGACGTGATGGTATGCATGCTAAGGAACGGCGTCGGGCGCCCTCAGTACACGACGTCCCTGCAACAGATGTATCGTGTGAGGCAATTACGGGAGGGCAAGATGTACGTCTTCTATCTCGACAGCACGACTAACGCGTCACGCCCTCCAACGAGCTTTGCAGATATCAAGGCACGCACCCGCGAGGAGAGAGACGAACTTCTCATGATGATGAAGGGCCACAAAAAGAGCGTTCTTAGGGGGTGGGGAGTTGACGACGACAGACTGTTTGGCGACAGGTCCCCCGTCTACAACCTATTCTGCCGGAATCTCGAAGAGCTTGGGGTCTCGAGAAGTCACTACAAGGAACGGATGATCGAGCTTCTGAAGACACGCTACGGCGTCAAGATAGTAGGCGATGTACAGCCAGAGGAGTCGACGAAGGCCCCGAAGCTCAAAAAGAGAGAGAAAGAGACCCATGACTGGTACATACTAAGCGACGAGGAGTACAGCCAACTCTCGGAGCGAAAGAGCGACCGCGAGGTGTTGTCGGCCAAGGAGTTGAAACTGATCGACATCTACGAGCTATGCCACAAGGCCTACAAAATCCCGCGCCATCTCATTGACGAAGACCTTGCATACCTGTTAGCCGAGGAGGAGAATCGCGACATGTATCGAGCAAGGGAGCAATACTCCCGAGTCACCGAGCTTGGCTGGGAAGCGGCTGTAGGTGACATCGAAGATCGAGCGAGAGAGAGCTCTGACATATTTGCATTGACTGCCAACAAGAAGCTATCGAGCATGGACAAACTGACGATAGCCAAAGAGCTTCTCCGAGGCAGTGGGGTCATGGAGTTTTGCCTAGACGGAGGGAGCGCCCCGGGTATGGTACTCTCGCGGGAGAACGTGCTAGAAGTTGTTAACAGGGTCGACAAGGATTACATCTACAAATTCGGCTCGAGATTTAGGTCAGTGTTTGACTACAGGAGGAGGAGCAAAAACAAAGCAGGGAAACTCGAATTCGATCAATGCGTCTCAGTCCTTGAAAACATGCTCAAGGTAACACTGGACGTCGACGTGACATGCATAGAGGGCAAGGGGAAAGGAAAGGCGTCAGGTGTGATGGTTTCAAAGGCCAGGATGCTAGAATTCCTGAATCGATATAGACCGGCATGGCTTGGAGAACAGGCGGAGATCGCAGAGAGTGCGAGGGCGACAAGGGAATTCTACAGAGGGATGGATGGCTACCAGTTCCTGACGAGGTGAGCGGCGGCAACCTTTTCCGAGGACCCGCGCCCCGGCCAGGATGACAAGGTCCCAGGTGGCATTGGCCGCACACCCATAGTTAGACTTAGATATTTCCTTGAGTATCCGCTCCTCTCCCGCGACGGCGCAGGAATTCGCAGGAACGCGCAGGCGATCAGGCGTGTGTTTGCGTGCGTGTTTTTTCTTGCGTTTTTTCTCTCAGATGTCTCTCTCTCCCGGGTATCGGCATGATGAGGTGGAGTGTTAGGGCATTGGCCAACTTTTAGTTTAGGTTTCTTATTAAAAGTTGGACAATGCCCTACCCCCCTCTTAAAGCCGTCTCGACTATCGAACAAAAAACGAACAAAAACCAGACCACACACCCGCAAGGACGCAGGACTCGCACGAAAGTTCCGCGAATTTCCCAGCCGAGGGCCGGATTTTCAGCGACCCGGGTGCGCGCTGGCTCGTGAGCTGGATTTCTCGATGTTCCGCGTGCTGCCCAACTTTTGCAAGGATTTGCTATAAAAGTTGGGCAGCACGCGGAACCTTCTCCCCAAGTTCTCAAGCACTCTCACTGCCCGCGATCGGGAAAACAGAGGTCGTATTTTTCGTGTCGATGTGAATCGCGCGTTCCCCACGAACGACCCGGCCGTCCACGGATGTCCCGCGCGTTCCGCGGTTGGTGCGTGGCGTGGTTTGGGCGGTGGTTGATGGTTTCTGTCAGAATCGGGGTTCTTTGAACGGAGTTTCTTCTATACGTGAATGCGGGAACAAGAGGCCGCTGGATGAGCGGCTTATAGGTCGCAGTGTTTACTCGTAGCTGTTTGGCTAGAGCTTTTGTGATTAGTAGATGCAATATAGTGCATGGTTGAAAAATGAATTAAATAAAATGTGCGTTCCGCGCTTGGGTTGATTATACCCGGGCGGAACGGGGCGTGAGGTGCAGTGCCCCTGAAAAGAACAACCTACGCATTATTTAATACTAGCCGTGCAGATTCGGGATATTCTACCCCCGGTCTGTACGGTTAGCGTCTTACTAGCATCCACTAAACATAAGGGTTTAATGACGTCAGTTAGCTAGGGATAAGGGAGGTTTTGCGACTAAAAGCCGCTCTGGCTGGTTTTGTCGGCCTCTTTCTTTGCTCCCCACCCACCCACCCTTGTCTTGGTTGCCTCTAGGGCAACGTACTTCATGAAGGGCCTTGAACGGCGTGCCTCCGGGCATGTCAATTAGTGTCACATGTATGCTTCCACTTATTGTTTTAATGAAGATGCTGGTTTTTGTGGGAGCTACGTGGGACATGAATAGGCCATTTTGCTCAGATATACTTAGAAATCCCTTCAAATTCTCTGAGCAAAAAGGCCTATTCCACCAACAACAGCATCACACATTGACGCGGTGACGGATGCCAGCATTTCTATGGCATCCTAAAGCCCCGCGACCCCTGAGCCAGGGTTGGCAGGGGTCGGGAAGGCGTGGCTGCACTGTGACAGATGTCAGTAGCAAGCCAAAACCCCAATATTTTATCACTCAATTTATCACTCAACCATCATCACTCAAGAATGGCTCCCCGGTACCCCACACGGCCCCATCACTCAATGAGGGGCTATATATATTACATCACTCAATGAGGGGCGGTACCACCATTCCGTGGCAGCTTGGCCCAGTTTGCTACCGGCTGGCACACGTTTTCAGTGAATTTTGGGCTCCAGATTTAAATGCAACGTGCGGTTTGAGGCAGGGGAAAACATGCGTGGACGATAGGAATTATAGCACCGGCGGGCTTCAAAGTGCCGGACGGCAGGCGGTACCGCGACCGCAGCGCGTTGGGGGGCTGCCGCCCCCCAAACCCCCCGCGTGGGGGGCTCCGCCCCCCACACCCCCCCGCCCCCCCCCTCGGTGGCTGCCACGCCTGCCCTGATTGTTCATGGACGACCCACGACCCCCTTCCCAACGGCTCCCCCGCTCCCCGGTTGGCGCCTCGGCGGTCCTCTCGGCTTGCGGCCCTTCTTGCGGAGGTGGGCGACCCGGCTGCGGGGGGCTCGGGCGCCCCGGTCTCCCCCTCCTTGGTCTGCGAGGTCTGCCGGAGCGGGCACCGCGGGCACCACATGTTAGTTTGTGATGCTTGCAATTCCGGGTGGCACTTGCAGTGTCTTACTCCCCGGCTCTACCGGGTCCCGCCGGGCTCCTGGACGTGCCCGCGCTGTCCCCCCCGGCGGGCCCCCGGGCTGCCCTCCCCGCTGGGTGCTCCGGCCCCCTGCCCCGTGTGCCCCCCTGCCGAGGCCCTCGGGGCGGGCCGTGGCCTGCCCGATGGGGCCGCCGTTGCTCGGGCCCTGGCGCCCTCGGCCCCGGGGCCCCACCCGTCGCCTGGCCCCGCCGACGGGGGCGCGGCGCTGTCGCCTGGGCTGGGCCCGGCCGACCCCCGGCGGGCCTGGCGACCCCGGCGCCCGCCCCCGGCCCCTCGCTCCCCGACGCTCTGGCCTCCCTTCCCCCGGCCGCGGTTGGCCACCCAGCCGCCACCCCCGTCCTTGCCGCGTGGGACGGCGGCCCCCGGGCCCACGCGTTCACCTCGTGGCCGCCCTCGCACATTGTCGGCGTGGTGGGCCGCGCCACCTTTTCTTGGGCGTACTGCCCTTTGTTGCTGGACGCGGTCGGGTCCAGGCCGCCTTCCCCTCGCTCCCTAGGCCCCCGGCCTTCCTGGCCCTAGTTGCGCAGGTGCGGGCGACATTTCTTTCCGCCGCCCCCCCGGTGACGGCCTCGACTCTTTGGGGGTATGTCTTGGAAGGATATCACGCCGGCTGCCGGCTGCCGTGGCATCTCCCGGCCGCCCGGCAGGAAGAGCTGCTTTCCCTGGACGAGCGGGTGGGTCAGGAGGTGGTCGAGTTCGTCACGGCGGTGGCTCGAGACGCACAGGTCTCGGTGCGGGCGGCCTACCTCGCGGGCGGCGCCGACCTGGGCCTCATGTCCCCGCGGCAGCTTCGCCTCTTCTTGGACGCCCAGGCCCCGCCTCCCGGCCCGGTTGCCAGTGGGGGCTTTCTCATCACCTCCCTCAGCCTGGCGCAGGCCGCCATGCTGCGTGTGGAGTTCGGGGCCCCCATCGCGGTTCAGGGCGGCCAGGCCATCTTGGTGGACTCGGCCGGGCGCGCCCAGCCCCTAACCGCGGGGACGCCTGTTTCTGCCTTCCTCCACGACATCCTGGAGTTGGCAGGCATCCCGCACGAATGGCACCCCGCGGCTGACCAACCGGTCGGCATCCTCTCGCGCGCCCAGATTGCGCTCTCCCGGGTTGCTGGGAGGCCGGCTGGGACCCGCCCCCCCTCATGTCCGGTCCCTTCTGGAGGGGGACGACCCCGAGTCGGGCTCCTGTGCCATCTGCCTTGAGCCCTTCCGGCCGGGGGATGGCTTGTGTCGCCTGCCCGCGTGCGGCCACACATTCCATCAAGCGTGCATCGCGCGCAGCTTGCTCCACTCCGTGCCGCGCTGCCCGTTGTGCCGGGCTGTTGTGCCGCCCCCTGGGACTGCGCTTCCTCTCGGCCCGCCCCCGGTCTCGCTGGGTCCCCTGCCGGGTCCCCACCGGGCCCCGGGGCCAGCTGCCTCCCCGACCCCTCGGCCGCCGCCCCCGGCCTCGTTGCCGGGGCCTGGGGTGGTCGCGGGCGCGCTGGCGAGTCCCCCTGGGAGGGGCGCCGGCGTTCTCGATCCCCCTCCGCTGGGGGTCTCCCCGGTGGGCACTGCCTCCTCCGTGGCCCCGGCGGGCTGCCGGGCGCTGGTCGGGTCGTGGTGCGCGCGCCTGCCGGCCCGGCTGGGGAGACGCCGCAGGCCCCACGTCCTGCCTTTGCTGGCGCCGCTCCCCGCCACTCAGCGCCCGCCGACGGCCTTCACCGGTGTGCCGTGCTGCTTCCCACGGGGTCCCCGTGTGCTGGTGTGTTCCACAACCGTAACCTCCTCTGCCAGCACCTTCGCGCTGTGCACCCCGATCTCGGCGCGGCGGATCTGCAGGCCATGAGCTGTTACCGGTGCCCGGAAGCTCACTGCCAGCGGGTGTACTCCATTCACGGGCGCGCTCAGCACGCGCGCGCCTGTGTTGCTCAACGGCCCCTCAACCGGCCAGCAGTCCCGGCCCCCTCCCCCCCTCCCGCCTCGGCTCCCACCGGCTCCCAGCCCCCGCCGCCCGACTACTCGGCCAGTTGGCGTTGGCTTGACACGGTTCCCTGGGATGCATGCGCCATCAACCCGACGTCTACCCTGACCGACCTCCCCCACCGCGCGCGTAGCCTTTTCGCGCAATGTGCAATCGTTTCTCTCCGGCGCATGCACGCCGCTCCGGACGACCCGCTGGGCTTTAAACTGCACATGGTGACCCCCCGCCTGCTCCTCACCCCTCTCGGGCGTGGTGTGCGCGGCCTCCAGGGTGCGGTTATTGCCCGTTGCCGACGCTTTCTGCAGGGGGACTGGGAGGGGCTGTTTGGCGTGCCGCCCCCGCGCACGGCCCGGCTGTCGGGGGAGGTCAACTTCGAGCGGGTGGCCGCCGACGTCATCCGCCTCGTCCGCGAGGGGCAGCTCAGCCGGGCCATGACCCGCTTGGAAATGGCCAAGCTGGCCCCCGCCAATGCGGCTACCCTGGCGGCCTTGGAGGCTCTTCACCCTGCGGAGCCCGGATTCCAGCTGCCCGTGCCGGACCCCCTGCCGGCCCCCCTCCGGCTGGACCGCGACTGCTTCCTGGAGGTGATGCGTGCGGTCCCGCGGGCTTCCTCTACCGGGCCGTCGGGCTGGCGCTACGAGCACTTGGAGGTCCTGGTGGGGCATGGGGGCGAGGACATTCTCTTTGACACCCTCATTGACCTGGCGGCTGGTCGCGTTCCTCCCGCTGCGCGCGAGTGGTTAGCGGGCGCTCGCCTCCTCGCTCTGCTCAAGGGTGTCTTGCCCCCCCCGAGGGCAAGGTGCGCCCGATCGCCTGCGGTGAGGTGCTCCGCAAGCTCGTGGGCAAAGTGATCTGCCGCCAAAAGGCGCCCGAGCTCCGTGCCTTTTTCTGCCCGCCCCTCGCAGCGGGTGAGACCTCGGTGGCGGCCCAGCTGGGGGTGACGACTCCAGGCGGGGCGGATATCCTCATCCATTCGGTGCAGGCCTACCTCGAGGCCCACCCCACCCACGCTGTCGTCAAGGTCGACTGCCACAACGCGTTCAACAGTCTGTCCCGCGCCAGCATGTTTGCGGCCGTCATGGAGTCCTTCGAGGACTTGTACGCTTGGACAGCCGTGTGCTACGGCCAGCCCGGCCAACTGGTTCACATCATGGAGGACGGCACTCGCGGCGGCCTGCTGTCGCGGTCGGGCACCCAGCAAGGGGACCCCCTGGGACCCCTGTACTTTGCCGCCCCCCTCCAGGGTTGCCTCCAAGCGGTCCATGCTGCCCACCCGGCGGTCGCTATTCAGGCCTACTTGGATGATATCTACCTTCTGGGCCCTGTGCCGGACACCACCGCGGCTCTGCTGGCACTGCAGACCGCGGTGGCCGACATCAACCTCCAGTTGACCCTGCCAAGTGCGCGGTGTACTCGCCCCAAGGTGATTGCTCCGGCTTTCCGCCCCAGCTCTTGGGCCGGGACGAGCGCCTCCATGGGTTGGATGTCCTCGGCGTTCCGGTTGGCGACCCCGCGTTTGTCATCGATGCTCTGCGGGCCGCCCTCGAGGCACGCACTGAGGTACTGCCCTTGATTGCGCGCCTTCATGATTCGCAGACCAAGGGTCTGCTTCTGTGGTTTTGCGCTCACCCTCGCGTCGTTCACTGGCTCCGGGGCGCTCTTCCGCTCAGGTCCGGCTGGCCGCCGAGGGCCACGACGAACGCATCCAGTCGGCCTTGGCGCAGCTGGTCCCGGGCCCCGACCTCCCGCCACATGCTATTCGCATTGCCTCCCTGCCTGCACGGATGGGTGGCTGCGGTCTGACTCGTGCCGCCCGGCTGGCCCCAGCAGCATTTTTGGGCTCCGTCGCTCAGTCGTGGGCGGAAAGCTGCCGGCTCCTGCCCCTTTTGGCAACGGCAGCGCCTGACCTCCTGGACCCCAGCAGCCCTTTGCCCTTCGTCACCGCCATCCAGGAGGCCTATGCTGAGATCCAGCAGGCCTGTTCTCCCGTCCGTGCCGCTCAGGCGGTACAGCGCCACCTCCCTCGCGGCACTCCCTCGGTCGCCTCCGTTCAATCTCCCGCCGCATTCCCTGCTCGCGTCATCGATAAACACCAGAAAACCTACGCGGGTATTCTGCACACGGCTGATTGGATTGCTCTTTTCGCGGACCTCAACGCCCAGGGACGTGCGTGGCTGTTCTCGCTTTCCTTGCGGAGTGTGGGCTCGGCGTACCTTCGTGCTCTTCCCATGGCCCCCCCATTCGCCTTGGCTCCCAGCCACTACTCGGTGGCGCTCCGGCACCAGCTATTTGCCCCGCAGCCTCTTGTTCCGGCCGGGCGGCCTTGTGGTAGCTGTGGGCAGCCGCTGGATCCCACGGGGACTCACTACCTTGCCTGCATGGGGGGCCAACAGAATCAGAATTGGTATTTGTATTTGCACACTGTCCTCCTGACGGTGGTGCTCGCCATGATTCGGTCGGTTTTCCCCCACGCGAACATCCGGTCCGAGGATGCGGATGGCGCTGCCTTCTATTCCCCCAACCACCGGCCTGACATCGTGGTGCTGGACTTTGAGGGGGGTGGCCGGCATCTGCTTATTGACGTTTCGGTGGCGCGGCCCTTGGCTCTTAGCCACGTGGCTGGGGCCTCCCTCACGGCAGGTTACACGGCGGACCGGGCGGAGCGGGCCAAGCTCCTGGCCTACGGCGACGTCGGGCACCATCGTGTGGTGCCCTTTGTCCTGGAGGAGTTTGGGGCCATGGGGCCCCTGACCTCCGCCTTCTTCAAGGAGTGTTGCCGGCTCCGGGAGGACCGGCTGGACCTGGAGGGCCAGCGGGCCCCATGGTCGGCGCGGACCTGGACGTCATATTGGCGTCAGCGCTTGTCGGTGGCGCTGACTCGGGCCATGGCTGACATCATGCTCCGCCGTACGCGGGCTGATTTTGCGGTGCAGCAGGGCTATTAGGTTCCTCCCGTTAGGCGTTTCCATTGGTCTTATCGTAGTATAGAGCTTTGACATGGCTCTGTATATAGGTTTATAGCTGGGCGTTTGCTTTGGTTTGAGTGATTTCACTCTGCTGTAAGTAATTATATTTTTAATATATATATCTACTGTGAAGTGGTGCACTAGGAAGTCGGATACTGAGAAAAATCTCAGATCCTGAGTTTTTTCTGAGATTTTTCTCAGGATTCCTGAGATTTTCTCAGGATTTCCTGAGATTTCCTGATTTTTTTCTCAAGAAATCCTGAGAATCCTGAGAAAATTTGAGATTTTTCTCAGGATTCCTGAGATTATATCAGGACTTTCTCCTGAGAATCTTGAGAAGTGCCTGAGATGCGTCTCGCCACACACTGAGAAACACTGAGAATCCTGAGAAAATCCTGAGATCCTGAGAAAAATATCGGAACAACACAAAAAACTCAACATCTTGAGAAAACCCGCTGAATCAGAAAAAAATCAGGAAAATCAGGACACTTAGCATGGCACAAAAAATCAGGAAAATCAGGACACTGAGCATGACACTTGAGAACTCTCAAGTGCATGAATACAGGACACTTATGCATTATATGTGGATGCAGAAATGATGCAGTTGACACACATGTTCATTGGAAATAAATAAATATAAGTGTGACAAGCACACAACAAGTTACATCAATCCATCATACCAGGAATATAATCAATCCCACTCCTCATCAGTGTATGCAGCACTGTCAGAGTCCGCATAATTTACTACCACACGTTGCCTCTCACTTCTCCTTTGTGTGGGAATGCATGCCTCACCGTTGCTGCTCAGCGACAAATCACTAGCTATGTCATCAGGGCTTGATGACCTGCCACTAGCCGCTGCCATGGACTTGTCGCAATGCTCTTGCCACGCGAGCGGTTTGGTGCAGCGGCTGTGTGTGTTTCTACCAATGTGTCCGCAGTGCGCTTGCCACGCGACCGGCTTGGTGCAGCGGCTGTGTGTGTTTCTACCAATGTGTCCGCAGTGCGCTTGCCACGCGAGCGGCTTGGTGCAGTGGTTGCTTGTGGTTCTACCAATGTGCCAACAGTGCGCTTGCCACGTGAGCGACTCGGTGCAGTGGTTGCTTGTGGCTCTACCAATGTGCCAACAGTGCGCTTGCCACGTGAGCGATTAGGTGCAGTGGTTGCTTGTGGCTCTGCAGCCATGCGTGCAGTGGTTGCTTGTGGATCTATGGGTGCAGTGCGATTACCTTGTGAACGACCTCGTGTTGTCATGTCTCTTCGCTTAACACAAAGTGTCACCTAAGTTGCGCTGCAGGTTCATATCAGCATACACGTCTGTGGTTCTCAGCTGAGCACCCGCAGCACGGGACAATACATGCTGGGCTGCACTACACGTTTCTTTTACCATCTGCCATGGTAACTTACAGTGCACGATAGCTATCTCAGGTGCATACTCTGGATCAACTACAAAACCAACTGAACATACACTCCCGGGAGGACTAAAGCATCCTGCTTGGGCGCTCGCTCCCCTAAAGGTATAAGCGTCAATCCCTCTAAAGGGAGCTCTTTCACAGAACCGACATCAAACAGAGCAACCTTTAAAAGAACTTGCCTACTCCATCCTTCCGTCGGGGCATGTAGGAAACTATGCAGAATGTGTGTGATGCGGCCATACCTAACCCCCTCTTTACCATAAACCATTACTCCTGAGTTGCGATGGCGAACAGTTTGTCGAAGGTCGGCGACTGCAGTTCGGTAATTGCTGCCATTGATGTGGATTGAGTCATGCTCGTCACAAGCAGGCTCCATGCCACACACCGCCGCCGTAATCATCGTGGGGAGGCGTGGCTCCTGGTTTTGCGTGATCCACTGCTTAAGCCACACCAGGTTGCCAACGTGAACGAGCCGACGCCTGCAAGTGACAACATAGGCGAATAACGTACATCACATTGCAAAATCAATTAAACATACAATTAAACATAGTTGTCCCACTTCATACAATTATCAACATAGTGAAAAAAAATCTTCATCATTGCATGCACCACCGGATATTGCGTGTAGACAAGGACACAAGAATGTCACTGTGAAATCTAGAAAATCAACCACATTAAGCACGAGTAAGCAAATCAGAAGAATGCAGGAAACATATGATAATCCTTAAACATATTAATTAATTAATTAATTAATTAATTAATTAATATGATAATCCTATGTACATGCGTTGCATGGTTTTCTCTAAAGGACACCATGATGATGTGACGGAATGCAATATACGAGAATGCCCATCACTTTTGACTCCGGCCATGAAATTTCATCGGGTTGGTTGCATTAGACTCGTCTTTTGAAGACGAACACGCTGATATAGTTTTCTACAGCTATCGCTCAATATTTCCGAAGATACCGGCACCGCCCTGCCCAGCAAATATCGCTGTTGCAATATACGAGAATGCTCATAACTTTTGACTCTGGCCTTGAAATTTCATCGTGTTGGTTGCATTAGACTCGTCTTTTGAAGACGAACACGCTGATATAATTTTCTACAGCTATCGCTCAATATTTCCGAAGATACCGGCACCGCCCTGCCCAGCAAATATCGCTGTTGCAATATACGAGAATGCTCATAACTTTTGACTCCGGCCATGAAATTTCATCGGGTTGGTTGCATTAGACTCGTCTTTTGAAGACGAACACGCTGATATAATTTTCTACAGCTGTCGCTCAATCTTTCCGAAGATACCGGCACCGCCCTGCCCAGCAAATATCGCTGTTTTTTCAGCTCGATATGGCGGAATACGACTCATCCCAGCAATCACAAGCGTCCGCGGCCCTGCACCAACTCGCTGATGAAGCCATGGCGTCATTGGAAACACCCTTGCACGCTATGCCGGACGCCACTGTCAGCATCCAGCCGCTCCACTCCACCGCTCCGCCGAACAGCGACCCTGCCATGGATACCCGCGAGGAGGCCTTTTCTGCCGAGGAAGCTGCCGCATTTTTACCTGGCAAATGGCCAGGCCTTAACGCCATCATGCGCCTGTCCCGAGCTGCCGCCCTCACCATCCTGCACCTGGCTGCCGAGAAAAAGTGCGAGATCCGGGACTGCAACCAACAGGTTACCCACCTGTCGGACTTTCTCCACGACGACCCCGACGACACTGACCTCTGCCTCGCAGTCTGGTGGACGTGCTCCCGTCTTTCCGACAGCGCCCTTGAGAGCTTTGTCATGGCCTCTCTGGACCTGGGAGCCGACCCCACTGTTGCGGCCGCCATCAACATCACCGCCAAGCAAGTCGCCAATACCTGCTTCGATCGCCTCCCTCCCCTCCTCAACGCTGCCCTCAACCCTGTCCACAACCACCTCGCCACCCACCACGCCCATTCCTCACACGCCGACACCTCCATCCACTCCGCCATCACCCACATTGCAGCAGGGCTGCAGCAGCAGCAGCAGCTCCTCCACCAGCTCCAGCAACAACTTGCCGCCTCCATAACTCCTGCCAAGACCACCTATGCCGCCACGCTTCAGAACCCTACGGAGCTCATCAACGAAATCAAAACAGCCGTCAAGGCCAGCACAAGGGATGCTATGCACGAACCCATTCGCTCATGCAGTATTGTGGTACGTGGCGTCCCCTCGAACGTCAACGATGCACGCCTGGGCACCTACCTCCGAGGCGACCCCTTCCTGGGGAAGCTCGGCGTGGCCCAAAGCGTCGTCATCAAAACGGCACGACGGCTCGGCGGCCCCACCGCCCCTGTCTTGGTGGAATTCCACCGCAAGGAGGACAAACTGCAGGTGCAGAAGGCCCGCCGGAACCTCCACGATACCCAACTGAGCATCGACGATTACTATACCCCGGAGCAACTTGGGGCCCGGGCTGCCGCCCTGAACCGGCCGGAGGTCCACGAGGCTCGGGCAGCCAAGCAGGCCAACCCGCAACTACGGTGCAGCATCTATGCCCGTCTCTTTAATGGCGTCTTCATCGTCCGCATTAACGGCCAGGACCTTCCTCCAATGACGGCGACCCCCATGGATACCGCCGTGCCAGCGCCCCAGCCCCCTGCTCGGCCCCCGCCGGCGGCCGGCCGTCACCGGCTCGGCCGTCACCGGCTCGGCCGGCCGTCACCGCCATCGCCACCGGCATCGACGGTCACCTGCTCCCCAGCACGTGTGGGGATCCGCCGGGGCAACTTCAACTCAGGTATGGCTGCCCGGCTTGGCCGTCCCCCTAATAAATTCGTTCGCTTTGCACCTGAGCCGGAGCCCGCGCTGCGAACCCTTCTCTCCTATCAATGACGACGCTCGCGGCCCCGCGGCTCCGCGGCTTTAGCAGTGGGATCTGCCTAACTCCCCTTCCCGCCCCTTTGCCTTCGCAGCCCTCGGGCTGTCGGAGAGAGAGCACCGGGTCGGCAGTGAGCCAGGTTCGCCGCGCCTTGCGCGGCCGCCTCCGAAACCTCCTCAGACTGCACGCATTTCTTATGCGTGCAGACGCAGACTCATTCTACCTGGCCACCCGAGCCAACCGTCGGCGTCGCCTCGACGCGTTGGCAGGAAGAATCGAAACGGTGATTGAAAGCATAAGTCCCCAACCCGCCCCCCCTACCCCACCACCTCCACCCCCACCCCCATCACCACCCTGCTCCATCTCCGCCCCCACCCCCGCCTGCACCCCCCTTTTCGGTCAACGCGCGCCCTTGGTCATCGCCACCTTCAACGCCCGCACGCTCCAGCCCGACGCTGACCGCTGTCACTGCCTGCGCAGTGACGACTGTCAGTGCCATCGAGTCTCCAATCTTATTGGTTTCTGCATCGACAATAATATCGCCATCCTGGGAATCCAAGAACACAGGCGCACTGCATCGGCCCGCGGATCAACTGCCCTTGTTGCTGACGACATCGACGGCTGGCGGTTCTACTACGGAGGCGGCGACGGCACCGGGAACGGGGGCGTCGGTCTCCTCTGCTCCCCGCTCGCCGTACGCCACATGGGCGAACCCCAGCTGGTCAACGCTCGGCTCCTCGTGGCCACTTTTCATTCGATGGAGGGCCACTCGACCTACGCCCTGACGGTGGGCGTTGGTTACGCACCCCACTCCGGCCACCCAGAACAAGACCGCAAGGACTTCTTTGCAGCGCTGGAGAACCTGGCGAACGGCATCCCTGGTCGCAACTACCTCGCTCTGCTGCTGGACGCCAACGCCACGCTACCACCGGGTACTGGCGGATGTCAGCACGCCCCCAACGGTACGGTCTCCAATGCCAACACTGAACTTTTTGCTGATTTGCTTACGACATGCGATTTGGTCACTGCCAACACCGCTTTCCACATAGTCCAGATGCTTTGGTCACACACACCTCGCCAACTGGCACTGAACGCTGCATTGACTATGTTGTAATGCGCAAGCGTCATCAAGGATCTGTACTAGCTGCTCGCTCGCATGTGATCCCCCTGGTGCGCTCCGATCATCGCATCGTCACCGCCCGCATCCGCCTGCGATTCCCCTCGCCCTTTCGTAAGCACGTGGCACCACCTGATTTGCGCACACTTCAGTTGCTCGAGAAATCTGACGACGCTCTGGAGGACTTCCCTGAAAAACGCGCCCACAAGCGCGCCGCAGAGGCGTTCGTCGACGCGCTGGACATCCCGGCCAGCCACGCCCAGCTGTTCGCTGCCGGCCCGGCATCGGCCCTTCGGCACCTCGCTGACAAGCTGCCCGCGGCCGGGGCCCTACTGCCCCCCCGCCGCCCGCCCCGCTTCACCAGCCTGCACCGGCTCCCCGCCGTCATCCAGGCCCGGCAAGCCCTGCGCGACAACAGCGACCCCGCCCGCTACGCCCGCCTCAAAGCCGATTACCACTCGGCCATCCGGCAGGCGACCAAGGAGCAGGAGGACCTTCATGTCCGCGAGTACTTCGCCCACCTCAAGGACCAGCACGGCAAGTACGCCTGGACCCGCCTGCGTCACGCCCAACGGCCCGCCGGCGGCGCGCAGCCGGCGCCGCGGACGCTCTCTGGCTCACCGCAGCAGCAGCTCGACCAGTGGTATTCCTCCCAGTCCCGGCTGCTCGGCGCCCCCCCGCCGCCTCCGCCGCTTGGCCCTCTGGCGGCCGCACGCCTGGCAGTAGCACCGGCGGACGTCCCTGCGCCGCCCACGCCGCCCGCCGCTGAGCAGGACTACACGTACCCAGCCCTGACGGAACCCCTGGCCGACCCCAACGAGCTCCCGCCGTTCACCGAGCTCGAGCTGAGCACCGCCGCCAAGCAACTCCGCTTCTATGCCGCCGTTGGACCTGACCAGCTCCCAGCCCCGGTGATTAAGCTGACGGCGCTCACGGGGTTCCTGCTTGACGTCTGCAACCGGATCCTGCTTGCCGACGCGCCGCCGATTCCTGAGTGGCAGCACAGCTACCGTATTATGCTGTACAAAAACAAAGGTTCCCCTGACGACCCCGCCAACTACAGAGGAGTCTGCATCCAGAGCGCCGCACTTAAGTTGTTCATGCGCATGATCCTCAACCGCCTTCGTTCTGCTCTCGACTGTCACCTTGGGGAAAGTCAAATGGGCTTCCGTCCTGGGCGCAACACCGTCATGGCCATCTTCGTCGCGCGTCGCCTCTTCGAGGAAATCGCTCTCCTGCAACCTGGTGAGTTTCCCGCCATCCTGATCTTCGTCGACTTCATCAAGGCTTTTGATTCTGTCCTCTGGGACGCTCTATGGGCTGTACTTGCTCGCGCTCGCGTCCCCACTCCCCTGATTACCGTCATCCGCACGCTGTATGAGGGGTCGACCACTTCGGTGCGCACTCAACACGGCATTACCCCGCCATGCCCACTGCAGACCGGCGTCTGGCAGGGTTGCGTCCTGTCGCCGTACCTGTTTATTATTGTAGTGGATTATGTTATGCGCCAGGCACGTGCTCGCTTTGCTAGCATTGCAGGCCGTGCCCCTGGCCTAGCGATCACGAACGAGCTTGGGGAAGGGGGGCCGACTAACAAGCAGAATTTACTAGCTGACCTCATTTATGCCGACGACATCACGCTCATCGAGAAGCCGGAGTCTGCCCAACTTTGGCTGGACTGCCTGGCGCTCGAGGCTCGGGCGGTTGGTCTAGAAATCAGCCCCAAAACGGAGGCCCTGGCCCTCGGCATGGCAGGGCCCCCACCCACACTCCGCCTCTTAGACGATGCCGAGGTCAACTACCCTCCTTCAGGCCGCTTCAAGCTGCTCGGCAGTTGGCTTCCCGACTGCGAGGACGACATGACGACACGGATCGGCATGGCGTGGGCGCACCTCCATGACCACCGCCGCTGGTGGAGCAACCCCGCCCTACCCCGGATCGTCAAGCGTGACCTCTTCAAGGTCGTCATTCTGACGATCCTGACCTACGGCGCCGAGACGTGGACACTGATGCAGGAGCTGGAGCAACGACTCGACGGCGCCGTCACCAAGATGCTGCGCAAGGCCCTTAACATCCCCTTTGGTTTGCACATTAGTAATGAGGATTTGTACGCTGATTTGCCCTATGTTTCCCACATTATTAGGCACAGGCGCCTGGGCCTAGCCGGGCACCTGGCCCGCACAGATCAGGTAGATACATCAGATAGACTAGCTGGCACCAAGCCCGCCCAGCCTGGGCGATATGTCCTCACCTGGCATGCCCCCGGCCGCGCGCGGCAGGGCCGCCACCCGTGGACTTTTCGTGATAGACTCGGCATGGACATGTGCTACACTAGACGTGACGGGCTCACCCCCGGGCAGCCTCCTGGTTTGTCTGTAATATGGAGGCAGATGGTGCGCAAGGATAGATGGCAAGTAGTGATGAAGGAGACCACCCCCAAGCCTGTGGGGGCTCCGCGTGTGACCAAGTATGGCATTCATAGCGATTCGGGCCGCGGTGCCCACACCCCTGTAACTAGGACCTAGATAGCTTATACCATCCATTCCATCCCATGTTCCCCTCCCACTGAGGACTTATGCTCACGTGACGCAGTCACGTGTCTATTAATTAATTAATTAATTAATTAATTAATTAAATAATTAATGCGTTGCAAGATTACACCCTCCTTTCGGCTGAACTGAATTAAAATTACCAATGCGGAGGGTGTACAACTGTAGCATCGGTTTCTACAAGAAACTCACCAGAATTCAATGCCGTATCCGGGTTCGGATGTTGCATGCTGAAGTGCAAAGTCAAGCATCAGTTGTAAGGCCTCAAGCTTCTCGACCTCAGAGAGAGTATATGCTTGTTGACGAAAGCGCTTGCTCGGCAGAATACACTTGGACGGATCAGTTTCCACCAGAATGTCCCACACAGACGGGAAGCCTTGACCCTGAAAAAAAAAACACATGAACCAAATAGAAAAAAAAGAACGTAAGTACATGTTTTGCATACACTGCTAGAAACACTCGCTTAATAACCTGCTAGAAACACTCGCTGAAACATGGGAAATGTGCATGCAGCCAAGCAAACACGAAGTTTGTTTAAAAAACTTACCCACACAGTCTGGCGCGTGAAGTAGCTCGGGATGTTCAATGCCTTGAAGTCCATGAAGAAGTTCCCCATGGAGCATTCCACGTTCTTGTTTGACAACGGGCCAGAAGTAATCACCGCCATTTGGCGCTCACCCCAAGTCATGCTCCGGCCATCAGGCAGGCCAGCATACCGGATCTGTTCCGCCAAGTGAGATGCAGCATGGACTGATCTTGACATTTCTGACGCTGGCATAACACACTCTAATGCTACCACCGCACGCACCATCATTTCGCCCACTTCGACTAACTGCGATTGAGTGAGGCACCTTGCTGAAAATACAGCATTAAAGGCCACAGACAGCTGGACAAATGCCGCGCGGGCATCCGGATGCAAACGATTGCGCAACACGACCGGCAACAACAAGCACATGTACTTGTTTTTGTCACTTGTTTTCATCGTCTCATCGCTTTTCCCGTCAGCGGCTAGTCCGTGGTATCGCCCAGGCACATAGTCCGGGAGGCGGTCGAACGCCTTTTCCACCTCTGCATTCAACAGAAACATGGTATGATACACAGATGTAAACGATCACATTGACAATTTGATTAGAAAATTATGTCAGAGGCGAATTCTCAGAGTGGCCAAACACTGTCAGCCCAAATGCTCCGGCAAATCCTGACACTAACCCCATAAATAGTTATTGAAAAAATGAAAGCAAGTCTTACAAGCAACATGTTTACCCTAACAAGGGCACTTGGTTTGATGTGGTACACAGAAATCTCTCATGACAGTGGACTACGTCATGGGATCTATGGACCAACACAGCAATTAAGCAATCTTGGCAGATGACAACATGAAACACTTTATATAAAATACCAACAAACAACATCCAAACCAATTCCAATAAAAAAGCATATACACATCCACAGACATACATACCACGGGTGGCCGCTTTCTCCTCCGACGTGAGTTGACATGGTGGATGTCGAGATTTTTTTTTAATGCTTATAAGTGGGCAATTACAGAACCCATGAGTGAGCCTGCCACGCTGCACCCATTTCATGATTGATTGTAGTTCTCGTTACCCTAGAAACAAACACAAAAAGAGGGAGGGAGGGCGGGACAAGAAAAAGAGACCTAGAACATCGTGCAAATGGCACTTTAGGGCGGCGTAGCCCAGGCTCGCCTCATGAGCCGTCAGCAACAGTAACTTAATTGCTACTTAACTTAACGAACTAGAAATGGCCATACAAAACTGGCCAACTAATTCTAACTCATGGAACCGGTCCAGCCCAAGGCCCACCGTCCCGTAGTACCACTCACATAGCGGCGTTCATTCTCATCTGTTATAAAGAAACTACGTTCAGAGAACACCGATTCTATTCCCACTATTACCAATCCACCAACATTTGATTAAAACAATAAGTGGGCAATTACAGAACCCATGAGTGAGCCTGCCACGCTGCACCCATTTCATGATTGATTGTAGTTCTCGTTACCCAACCCCCCTTTCCTGGTGCTTTATCTCCAAAGCTCCGCCAACCACTTTTGCTCAGTGGCTCCCGAGGCTGCCCTGCCGCAACGGTCACGACCATTACAATCGCCGGCGGCTGTAGCGAGCCTCATGCACGATAACCCTTTGCAGGGCCCCCCCCAGCCTTCCACCCTCGGCCAGTAAAAGAGGGTGTTGAATGTGCACGCAAAGACAAGGAAGAAGACGCCTCGTTTAACGATCACGGACCTCCCTCAAAGGCCAGTGCCGCCCTAACGTGACGACAACTTGTAGGACGTCACCCGATGCCACCATATCTCGATTACTGTCAACGTTGTCACCTGGGGGAGTAACTTTCCATATTTCAGGTTTTAGTTGATGAGCAGGCTCTCATCACACACCCCAGCGGCCGATAAAGCGCAAGCGCAACTGGGCCGGCCAAAATATTTGGTCCTGCCCGGCCCAGGTCCGTCTGTTAAACTGGCCCCTTAAGTCTCGGTCTGAATCGAAATATTGCATAATTCCGGAATTCGTCCCCACCACATTCCCGAGACCTCACGCACCCATAAGAGCGGATGCTGGTAAATATTTTTCTACTTACGCGAGGGCCGACAGACTTGTCGTCCATCACAATGCCCACTAAAAGTAACCCGACCACCCTTCCTTCGGCAGTCAGCAGTCAGGAACTGCAACCCTGCTGCGACATTCCGCAGCAAAGCGGTAGGCACTGCAGCGTGGCACGGAAATCTTACTCATGGCTTCAGAGTTCCGTACAGGTGCCACGCGCAGGCAAACGCGAAGTATTTTATAGTCTCTCGTCGGCCAAGAACCCAGCTGCGGGGAGAAAACCGACGAGGGTAATTTCAATTTCTTTTTCACAGTCACGTGACTGTTCAAGCTATGTCAGTCACGCGCCATCTCTAATCGGCCACCGCCAGCCAAAAGGCTGACGCGATTAGGGCAGCATTAAATTTCTTGTAATCCGCCATACCCATACCCCATACATCCGATTACAAGAAAAAGAGACCTAGAACATCGTGCAAATGGCACTTTAGGGCGGCGTAGCCCAGGCTCGCCTCATGAGCCGTCAGCAACAGTAACTTAATTGCTACTTAACTTAACGAACTAGAAATGGCCATACAAAACTGGCCAACTAATTCTAACTCATGGAACCGGTCCAGCCCAAGGCCCACCGTCCCGTAGTACCACTCACATAGCGGCGTTCATTCTCATCTGTTATAAAGAAACTACGTTCAGAGAACACCGATTGTCCGGACACCGTTCTTCGCCACTTTCTCCACCTCTTCCGTGGTAACCCAGAGCAGGGCTGCCCCAGTTGTTGCAGCCTTGCTCGAACAGCAGGGGTATGAGCTTTCCCTGCACATAATAAAAAAGGCCACAAAGGACAACACAATACCAACGAAACGCACAATCAATAATCAATCAATAAGTATGTAACAAAAATTTGTCCCTTGCATGTGACAAAGTTTACAAACTGCACACTAGAAAAAAAAAGAACACTGTCGCGTGCTACTTACCGCTGGTGCAGTTGACTATCCGGAGCAGGCAGTTGGGGCCAAGGTGACTGAACTCATCCACCAGATGTCGAGTTAACAGCTTGGTCCAGTACGGCAGCTTGCCGAATATTTCAGGTTGCACCCCCAACTCTTCCCGACAATATTTCAGGTACCCATCATAATCCATTTCTGGAGGGGCAGCTCCAGTCCCGGATGGTCGCGCAGGGTCACCTTCCTTCAAAAGCGTAGAGTGCCCTAAGTACACAAGCTTCCCATTGGAAAAAAAAATTGCTTCCCATTCTGGCCCATGTAACATGCAGCCGCAGTATCCAGCATCTGAGATGTTTAGTGACTTTGCAAAAGCTGGGTAGTCGTGGATTACCCACAGTAGGAGCGCCTGCAGGCGCACAGGTTGTAAATGGCCGCCATGGTCATCCACGATGTCGCATACATAAAAACCATTCCACATCGCCACAAGCTCATCAACCGCCAACTCCCAGTACTCGGGGTTCTTTGAACGGAGTTTCTTCTATACGTGAATGCGGGAACAAGAGGCCGCTGGATGAGCGGCTTATATGTCGTAGTGTTTTCTTGTAGCTGTTTGGCTAGAGCTTTTGTGATTAGTAGATGCAGTATAGTGCATGGTTGAAAAATGAATTAAATAAAATGTGCGTTCCGCGCTTGGGTTGATTATACCCGGGCGGAACGGGGCGTGAGGTGCAGTGCCCCTGAAAAGAACAACCTACGCATTACTTAACACTAGCCGTGCAGATTCGGGATATTCTACCCCCGGTCTGTACGGTTAGCGTCTTGCTAGCATCACTGAACATAAGGGTTTAATGACGTCAGTTAGCTAGGGATAAGGGAGGTTTTGCGACTAAAAGCCGCTCTGGCTGGTTTTGTCGGCCTCTTTCTTTGCTCGTTGTCGTTGCGGCGGCAGCCGCAGCTATGGGTGCTGCGGAGCAAAATCCCAAAAGCACTGGTTGCACCGGCCACTTGGCCAGTGGTGAGACTTCCAGTTGTTAACCGGCCAGGCGTAGTTCCTCGCCCGGTTAACTAAAAGAAAAGAAAATGATTACCTCCGGTCCGCACCTTTTCCCCAGCTTGGGGTCTTTGGTGGGCCGGGTGCCGTGACAGGTGCTCAACTGTCGCTTGGTCGGCCCAGTGCGCGAGCTGGTGCTCCGTACCTGGGGATGCTTGCACCCTGGGTTGGAGCCGGATGGCTGGCACTGGCGACCCGTGTCTCGGTCCGCGGCCTGAGGCTTTTTCTTCGGAAATTGCTGCTGGCCAGCAAACTTTGCAATTGCCTTCCGCCGAGGGGGGGGTGGTTGGGGCTGGGGACGGCGATGGGAAAAGCGCCTAAGCTAGAAACTTTTTCCCCACGCATAGAAACCTCGGGGGGGAATGCGGTCTTGGCTGAACGGACTCTCGTTCAGCCAGGTGCCTGGGGCTGTGGCCTCAGGCATCCGGGCTGGCGGGGCCTGGGCTAGGTCCACGTTTTTTCTCGAAGCACCCCGGGTCTATGGGGAGACGGCCATAGCGGTACCGACTCGGGGCCCCGAGAGGGGTCATGATAGGCTGGCCGTGCGCAATCGCAGTGCAAATGCGCTGGGCCTTTTTGGGCCTGGCCATGCATCCACAGCCGCCGGGCACACGCCTCCCGATGTGGGGGGCTCCCGTTTTGCGGCAGGGCGGTCACTTGTGACAACGAGCAAGGTGGAGTGCGGCTTCAAGGGAAAGCCAGGGCGGGGGTGATTGGGCAACGTACTTCATGAAGGGCCTTGAACGGCGTGCCTCCGGGCATGTCAAACGTGTCACATGTATGCTTCCACTTATTGTTTTAATGAAGATGCTGGTTTTTGTGGGAGCTACGTGGGACATGAATCGGGGTTCTTTGAACGGAGTTTCTTCTATACGTGAATGCGGGAACAAGAGGCCGCTGGATGAGCGGCTTATAGGTCGTAGTGTTTTCTTGTAGCTGTTTGGCTAGAGCTTTTGTGATTAGTAGATGCAGTATAGTGCATGGTTGAAAAATGAATTAAATAAAATGTGCGTTCCGCGCTTGGGTTGATTATACCCGGGCGGAACGGGGCGTGAGGTGCAGTGCCCCTGAAAAGAACAACCTACGCATTATTTAATACTAGCCGTGCAGATTCGGGATATTCTACCCCCGGTCTGTACGGTTAGCGTCTTACTAGCATCACTGAACATAAGGGTTTAATGACGTCAGTTAGCTAGGGATAAGGGAGGTTTTGCGACTAAAAGCCGCTCTGGCTGGTTTTGTCGGCCTCTTTCTTTGCTCCCCACCCACCCACCCTTGTCTTGGTTGCCTCTAGGGCAACGTACTTCATGAAGGGCCTTGAACGGCGTGCCTCCGGGCATGTCAATAGTGTCACATGTATGCTTCCACTTATTGTTTTAATGAAGATGCTGGTTTTTGTGGGAGCTACGTGGGACATGAAACCTGCATTCTTTTTGGAGCCTTGCCCTTGGCGGCACTTATCAGCAGAACCATAGGTGAGAAGTTCTTGTTGACAAATACCCACTCAGGTAAATTGAAGCAAGCCATAACAGCTGGCCAGCAAGAATAGTTTCCCATAAAGCTACGCGGACACACTCCGTCAACCGCCATCCCGAATATAAGATTACGCAGCTCAGTGCGAAACTGCGGGTAAAGATTTTTTACATGTTGTACAGCCGGCCGGACAGTCTGCAAAAAGAAACAGGCAAGGAAAGAACAAACCACAGAGAATGCATTGAAGCAACGGTAAGAAATACAGATACATCACTTAACACGACACTGACCTTGCCAGGCAAGATTCAATGGCAAGATTCAGGGTTACTAACGTTCTAGCTCTACATACCAAAGTAACGCGGGTTGTGTAACTCTATCGGCAAGCAAAGATAAAAAAAAACAAGCAATGGCCAGATGTAGAGGCTATGGATTACGAACCTTTGACTCCGTCGACAGTCCGCGTCGGCGAATCTGCATCCTTGTTTTCTTTCTCTCCTGCATACCTCAGTGCCATTGACATCTTCTCCATTCTGAACCAGCCCCGAACCCTGTCCAGCAAAGAAAAAACTCTGACTTGCCGATAGGGCTTCCTCGTATTAATCACCATGCCGTCTGTGTCTGTGAATATCTCATAACGAGGTTCGGCGCACTTTGGGCACTGCTGGAGATCCATATCTTTGTAAACATAATCGTCACACTGGCACGCATCGTATACTTTATACGTCAAGCCCAAGTCTCGCAACAGGCGTCTAGCCGCCTCAACAGAAGCCGGCAAGACATTCCCAGGTGGTAGGAGAGAACTGAAAAGGGCCAGCTGTGCGTCCGCGAACTTCCGAGTACAACCTCCTTGGCCCCATTGCGTTAGCAATTGTAGGGCCGCCACAACAGCTGGAGCATTAGATCCTGGGTATAAAGGCGTCTCCAAATGCACACCGTTTGCAGCAGCATCGAAATTCCGGGCGAATTCCATAGCTGCCTCAGGCCCCGTTCGGTACTCATCGGCCCATCCCTCCATGAGGAAGTCGTCAAGGCCTTGTTCCTCCATGGTTGAAAATCGCTAAACAACCAATGATGGCGGCAGCAACGGGGACGGCCCGCGGCCGCCTTGCCCCGGGCCCTCCCCGTTGCTGCCGCCATGGCTACCATGGCGGCAGCAACGAGGTGTTTTCGTGGCCCCCGGCTGTGTCCTTGCATGCCTAAAACGCAAAGGAACGAAGGGGCACCGACCGCGTCTGACTGTCGAGCTAGCCAACGGACCGCGTGGGCCATTCCCGCGGCTACGCATGCGTCAGTTATGTTAACCGTCCAATTTGGGTAATCTATGTAACCGCAGCTTCTTGATGCGGATTCAATGCTACTCGAACATGATGTCACCTTAGCACCGTTAACCATGGCAGTGAGAGGCCCGAATCCGATACTGTACGCCTTATTAGCCCCTTAGCCTGTCAACGTCACACCAGTGTGTGACCACCTTCATTCAGGATTCGGTGATACTTATTTCTTATTTCACCTCTCTGGTTTATAATTGGATACTAAATATACCGATTTCCCCGAATCCGATACTTTGCGCCATGGCGTTCAGATCAGCAGGATTCGCTCCTAAAGTAAGATCCTGTCGACTTCCGCCGGGAGAGATGATTGACGGTAGATTGGCCAAGATCGGACGGAGTTCCTTTTTGCCGCGCAAAATTGACATCCGCAATTAGCACAGTGCCGTTGTGCGAATTCAAAACTTGCGCCTTGTCATTAAGAAATGACAACGGCGCCAAGGATGGAGCACGCAAACGCGTTAATGTCGGCTGGGGGTGGTCTGGTTAGTGGGGAAGAATGGTGGCCGCCGATCCAGTAAAGTGGGCAAAATTTCGTGCCGCCAAGTCCGTAGAACTACACCCTCTGAAGCATGTGCAAGCCGATAGTCGGCTGCGGACTCTTAGGGAAGTCACCGCGGCGCAATCGAAGGAGTGGTTGCTGGAGGGTGTAGCAAAGAGGGACCAAGATCAAGAACTGCTGAAGGAGGTTTGTGGTCGGATCAAGGCGATTTGTTCTGAATTCTTACCTCTACTGGCCCAGGACGAGTTAAATGATGCAAAGGCCTATTACTCTGCTGCCGTTGCGGCGGAGAGCAGCAGGAAACTGAATGAAGTCCTGAACGGACCGACAGCGGCAACAACCGCAGTGAAGCCATCTCTCCCCGATCCTCCTGCTTTGGAACCGACTGAAGCGATAGTTGAAAGGGAGCTAGCGAGGCGTCTATACATCCGAAAGCACGAGGCGCAGCTAGCGGCAAAGAGAGCTGCCAACAGAGTGGCTAAGGCTGAACAGCAACGTGCCCCGCTTGCCTGCGTAACCAACCAGCCCAAACAGGTCATTAAACAAAGAATACTCATGAACTGCCGTGTCTTGGTATGCATCCGTTGTCTATGACGAATGCAGTCAGCAATCTTGTAGTGCAACCGTACTTTCTACTCGCCGTATGGCAATCGATAGTTTTCTGATCGAGTGCATTATTATGTTCCTTCGGATGTTGTGCTTTGTTCTTCATGGTGAACACCACAGCCGGGCGTCCAAAAAGCAAGGTCAACTGCAAAAGCCAAGTTGTCGTCAAAAGCCAACCCTGCTGAAGTCACCGCCGTTGGGACCATGCAGCTGCCTGAAAGCCTCGAGGCTGAAAGGGCCGCCCGCATTGCTGCTTTGCAGGCCCAAATGCAGGCCCAAATCGACGCAATCAATGCGCAGTTTGACAAGCAGATGAGCGCCGTGCCGGCACCCACTGTCGTGGCCATGCCACCACCACCACTGCCAGGCTGTCCATCTGCCCCCGTGCTGGCACGTAAGTTCCCTTTTTTCCCCCTTCGGTATATACGGGCCTTACTGTTGCTTCATGGAAACTTACAAGAGTATCAATTTGCCTGTGTTTACCCTTCAACTTTGTGCATTATCTTTATGAAGTCCTACACGTTTCTTTTGTGTATATTGGTTTTCTTTGTGTTTCATTCAAGCTGACTTTTGACTTCTTTAATTGCATGTGTCTTTCCTTTTTCATCCAGCCGTGGACCTGGCTGGGACATTGACACCGGTGCTGGCGCCTGAACAGGTTCCTCTGGTGCCCATCCTGGCACCTGAACCAGGTCTACATGTGAAGCCCCACTATTCGAAGAATTTATCGCTTCTGCTCGCATGTGAGTCTCCATGTATCGATTCAAAGGCCCTGCCCCAGCCCTGCCGGGTGGATGCATCAGAAGCCCGGTCAAAGCCCGGCCCAGCCCTGGAATCCATGCTGGTGGCCGGTTGTGCGCCCACTCCGGTGGCTGCTCGTGATGGACCTGTGACGCTGTTTCCGGTGGCCAGCTCTACTTCGCCCGTGCAGCAGGCCATTCCCTGTAAGTAATATCAGATCACCTCCAATCTGGGTTGTTTTATTCTTGTCTCTTTTTGCATTGGCATACATGTATTTTACTTAGCAAGTATCTCAGTTTCTGCACTGACTATGCACTCTAATCTTCTTTTCGCTCAACCTTATTAAGACCTTACTATGTTCGTTTGCCACCATCGGCATACATAACCCCCATTCACGAGCAGCTTCCCTGTTTCCCATTTGTAAATGCATTCCCTGTTTGTTTATATGATCCCAACAAAGTCTCTCTTTTGCAATTGATGTGTGCAGTGCCTTCGCAGGCTACTTCAAAGAGGAAGGGCATGACACCAGCAAAAGTTTCCAAGGCCCGGCGCGGATCAACAGAGACCAAGTCCCCATCTGCAACAAAGGATCCAGTCCTGCCATCGCCGCAGCCTCTAGAAGAGAACATTGCCATCCTTCCACAGCCGCCAACAGCACCTAAGACACGTGCTCAGTGCCCACCACCTTCAGATCTGGGGTTGATGCACTACATCAAGCAGGTGCTCCCTCAGGCCACCGTGTTGCCTCTTCCAACAGAGGTGACAACGACCACCGTACCGGTTGGCACCATCATAGCTCAAAAATGGTTGCTGAAGGCGCGCAAGCAGCTGAGATTGGGGGATGAGTTGGTGTGGGATGTAGGCCGCATTGCTATGGTCAAGCCACGGAACAAGTCCCCGTGGACGCTTGCGTTTCCTAACGGGGATGAGCCAGAATCAAGGTATTGCTTTGATCTGAGGAAATTGCACTATGGTGAGGAGGGGTCTGGCGAGCTCTCATGGGTGATGTTGGGCAATGTTACGGTGAACGACCTGCCTGGAAAGGCAGAAGAAACTAACACGAGTCAAGTGCCTTCCCCCCCGGATGTGCCAGCCCCACTGCTACCCTCCCCGGCCGTGCCAGCCCCTCTGGCCCCATGCTGCCACCCTAGTTAGCATTTTGGGCAACCAATATGCTAAGTGGATGCAGTTTGGAAAGACCTTTCCAACGCCGTGCTGACTGCCTGAAACAGACAAGGGACGAGAAAGATATGAGGTCCCGAAGTCCTAGCCGTCCGTGGCCGACTAGGGTACAGTCCTCTGGTATAGTGGACAGGACACGTGGCAGGCCGTGCCTGCACAGGCCTAGCCTGACTATCACGTGACTGTGGTCCACGTAGACCAGAGGAGCAGCAGCCTGTGGCCGGGGGAATACAGGACTGGCACAAGCCTGCAAGGCCTCTGAGCTGACCAAGGGGTCAGGGGATAACCTGGGGTGACCTCTGATTCACTGGCCAGTACACCTAGCCTGGTCCAAGGGCAGATATGTTGTTACCCAAAGGAGGCAGGATCCTGGGCCCTCAAAGGTCTGATCAACCTCAAGGGACCAAGCGGTCTGTGGCTGAGTGGGCACAAGCAAGGTTAGGCTTGTTTCAAGCTGGTCCAGCTCCAAAAGAAGAAAGGGTTGGAGTTAGCATTTTGGGCAACCAATATGCTAAGTGGATGCAGTTTGGAAAGACCTTTCCAACGCCGTGCTGACTGCCTGAAACAGACAAGGGACGAGAAAGATATGAGGTCCCGAAGTCCTAGCCGTCCGTGGCCGACTAGGGTACAGTCCTCTGGTATAGTGGACAGGACACGTGGCAGGCCGTGCCTGCACAGGCTTAGCCTGACTATCACGTGACTGTGGTCCACGTAGACCAGAGGAGCAGCAGCCTGTGGCTGGGGAATACAGGACTGGCACAGGTCTGCAAGGATACTAGGCCTTGCAGGCTTGTGACAGGTCCTGTACTTCCTAGGTTGCAGAGTCTAGGCAAATCCAGTTCGTCCTGGCTCTGCACTGATGCCAGTGGACGTTGAGGATTTGCTTGCCTGCCTGCACGTGCCTCGTCACGCCGATGGGAACGAGGAACAACGCAAAGGATATAGCTTGGTCATGGGGGATGACCAGCTATCTTGGCAAGCACGAACCGAGGCTCCCACATTGGACGTGGAAACGCTCACCGTGGTCGTGGCTTGGTGCACGGGTTAAAAGGTTGCTGCCTTGCAACTTTGGCTTATCCCGTTGTGGCGTGAGAGACCAGGAACTCACAGTTCTGGCTGCTCGCTAACTCGTACTATTGCATTTCTGTTTGCAAGGTTTTCATGTCGGCCGAGGCTCGGGTCGAGACACCTGAGTCATCCCCCAGGCGCGAAGCAGCTCCCGAGTTGCCAGCGCGCGAAAACGCATTCTACCCCTATACCCACCAGTCCAACGCTTCTACATTTGTGCAAGCAGCCTACGTTGCGAGGGGCCTTGCGGAAGGAGGTTGGGTCGCTGTGTTCGGTAACGCAGCAGGGCCGTCGGCAAACGACCCTGTGGTGATGAGGATAAGGGCGACGACGTCGCCAGGGGAAACAGGGCGGGTCTGCACGGAGCGCCTCGTCGCAATACGCGACGAAATTGCTTCGTTGATCTACAGTTTAGAAGTTGCGTACCAGGGCGGGCACGTAACCATCCAGGCGCTGGACTTAGCGCGTGAGACGCTGGGCCAACTGGTGGCCATCTGTTTAGGTGGAACCAGATTGTATAATCACTGGGTGGCGACAAGCTCGCTGGGGGGAGGGGACCGACGCGTCACATATCATACGGGACGCGCAGACGCGCGAGGCCGATAGCCCGTGGGATTCGGCTGAAGTGGTGGCTCAAACGTGTGAGCACCTGGTCAACATTCTGATCCAAGAGGCGCGTGGTCACGCTGATCACTGGGTGATCACTACACGTCCGCCGGGCATTTGGTCGACCTTGGACACTCCGAGGTTGCAGAGCAGGCCGGGGGCGAGTGGGCCAACGGTGACGGTCATCACCGGTCGGGAGGTCACCGACGAGGATTTTCACGACCAGTTCGTGGACCGACCAACGGGCATCATAGCTCGGTCGTCACAGCAGATTGACGAAGGTGACGGCACAAACGAAGGCTACTCAGCTCGGCGTAGGGCAGAGTTGCATATCCCGTTTGAGCCGGAACACGATTTCGCTGAGATTGGTCGGGGGTCGCGGAACGACAGGCGGGGTGGTGGCAGCCGGTGGGTCAGAAATCTTCAGTGGTATCGCCGTGGCAGTGCGCCTAGACTGCCGGTAGAGCAGACAGCAGCCGGGAGGCCGGTGAGCCGTGTGCTAGGTCCTTACAACGCGGAGGAGGTCCGCTCAGTTCCACGCGTGGGGACACCGGTGGCACGCACAGCGCAGGAGCGTGAGGAGGAGGCAGCAGCTGGAGAGCAGCCAGCGGCTTCTTCAGGCAGCACCAGCGCTTGAGCCTGGTCTTCCTTGTCTATCGCCTGTTTTGTTTTGCCATCCCACTGTATATAATGCCTCGTGGCAAACCGGGAGACGGCGACAAGGGCGAGATGGAGGCACCGGCTGGAGCAAGCCAGGAGCCTCGGCAAGACAAGGAGCAGCTGGTGGGAGAGGCGATCCCAGCCAGCGACGGCGATGGTGGAAAGAGACCAGGCGGCAAGAGACGGCATGAAGACGCGGTGGATGAGGCGCGCAAGGTGCGGGCGACGGCACCAACTGATGCAATAACGGTGGCGAACGGGCAACCAGCCGTGGAGAAGCGTAAGAGGGACCCCTCCGCTGACGGCAATGGTAAGAGGCCTCATGTGGATGAGCTCTCCCCTGTGCCTGCTGGACCAAGTGGTGTTGTTGTTGTGACACCCGCTGTGGTGGAGCCAGTGAAGGCGCTGCCAGGGTCGAGACCTCACATGAGTGCTGTCACTGTTATGAATGGTCAAAAGCCTCTTAACCCGCCACTAGCACAGGAAGCTTTGGACAAGTGGCTTGAGGACATGGAGCTTGTTGTATTCTCCGTGGACCCCACTGTCAACCTAGTGCAAGTGTTTCACTCGTCCACGTGCAACAGGGACTCGTCAGAGCGTGTCAGGGAAAAGGCTAGGACTGCTGTCAAGGATAAGCTAACCTGGGCACAGTTCCTGGAAGGGTTGAGGGAGGAGTTCTCTGACAAGGTTCTCAACCTCACCAACTATTATAAACATCAGTATGACACCTTTGAGATAGTGGGTCCTGTGGCAGAGGAATGGGCTAGGCTCAACCGTATTAGGGACAAGGGGGCCAAGTATGGCTTCCTGGTCACAGATAGGGCCTTGGCAGACTATTTCCTGGACCGTATGGGTTTGAGTGTGGATGGGAGGAACGGTGCCCGCATGTTTCTTAACCAGACTGATGGCTCCTTGCGTGCTCTGGAGCTTGTAATCCTCAGCATAAGGAAGCCAGATCCTGCCTGCAAAGCTATCCAGTCCCATGGCAGCAATGCCACCTCCGCTGTGCAGGGCCAAGGTGATGTCCCCGGGTACCCAGCCCGTGATGGGGCAAGGCCCAACAAGCGTAAGCGCTTCAGGCGCCAGAGGCAGGGGGCTCAGGGTGGCAAGGGTGCAGGTTCCCAAGGAGGGGTTGGGAGCCAGCAAGCTGGTGGTCAGCAGGGTAAGGGTGGCCAAGGGCAAGGCAAGGGCCAAGCTCAAGGCAACCAGGGCAAGCAGGGTGGACAGTCTCAGGGAGGCCAGGGGAAGCCTGGCAAGGGTGGGGCTGGGTCTGGGAAGAAGGGTGGGCATGCTTTGTGTGTGGCAAGGAAGGTCACTGGCGTCGTGAGTGTCCTGACAGGAAGGCCAAGCCTGCTGGGGCAGGGGGCCAGTCTGGGCAGCAGTGACTAGCATCATCCCCTGTAAATAGTCAATCACCCCTTGGGGAAGGTGTGCTGGATGTACATAAGGATGGGGGTGTGCCCCTTGTGCAGCACCAAGGGTGTAAAGATGTTGTTCTTCCACTGGATTGCAATAACAATGCTGCAGCTGAATTCCCTATGCCTCATGCAGGTGGTGGGTCTCCAGCAGGTGCTGGCCTGGAGGGCCAAGGGACCTTGCTGGAAGGGCCTGGAGCGGTCCAGGGTGCAGGACCTGACTTGGGGCGTCAGGATGGCCTGCAGGGAAGCCCTGGAACCTCAGGAGTGGATCATGTGTCCCCACACACGGTTCAGACGTCTCGCCAGGTCAGTACTGACAGAGTGCTGAGCTATGCTGAGGCTGGCCATAGTTGCATCACATGTTTGGGCATTCTGGGCAGGCAGCAATGTTTGCTTGGAAGCTAGGTAGGGAGCCTTTGTGGGAGGCTGCCAGGCTGCTGCTGAGAACTGTGGTTGCCAGGAGAATGCTGTTCACCCACCTCAGTCCCATGCTAGGGAGCCTGCTAGGGAGCGTGGCGACATCCAGATGGATATCCAGCATATCAGGGGCTTGTATATATTGGTGGGGTGGACAGGTTCAGTAGATACAGGCTGATAGACGTTCTGCCTGGTATGCAGGAGCACCACTTGTTGTTGGGTATGAAGGCCCTGATCCCAGGCTTTGGGGTGTGCAAGAGTGTGCAGGCAGACTTGCAGTTTGACTGTTTGCTCAAGCATCAGGACCAGCTGCCTTGTAAGCTGGTAGTAGTCCCCAGGGAGAGTCATGGGCAGCAAGGGGCTGTAGAGAGATCCATACGTGAAGTGAAGACAGTGGTGCTAGCAGCAGAGTCAGTGCCACTTGTGGCATCTGCCTTAGAGAGGGCAGCCTGGTGTAAGGGGATAGAAGAGCAGCTGAACCACAGGGTTAACTATTACTTTGATGGTGTGGCTGTCTCTCCCCTGGCCCTGCAGTATAGCTTGTTGCCTGAGAACGTGGTGCAGGCCAGTCTTAGGAAGGCAGATAGGTTATTTGCCCAGCTGAGACGTAAGGACAAGAACTGGAATGTGCTGAGGCCTCAGGTGGGGCTGAAGGTCAGGATGTGGAAGGAACCATCTATTCCAGGCAAGCGGGGGAAGTGGCAGGATGGGGTTGTCACTCGTGTGGAGAAGCTAACAGATCTTGCCTGGTGGCTTTGGAAAAGGATCCAAGGCACGTGTACAGGTTGTCCTGGGCTCATGTCAAGGAAAGAAGGCCACATGCAATCTGGCCTGCAGACGGGCCAGGCCCTCCCAGCTGGGTTGAGGAGCCAGGCCAGAGCCAGGCAGCAGCAGCTAACAATCCTCTGGTGGTGGATGATGGTCTGTCCCTGCTGGAAGATGACGAGCAGGAGGCTGCTGAAGCAACTGTCACAAGGCCAGAGGGGACGGGGCAGCCACCTAAGGCCCGGGGGCCTCTCATGGCGGACGTCATCCGAGCACTCATGCGCAGCAAACATGATCCCAAGGTATCCAAGCTCACGGGGTGGGGGTCGTGCTGGGCAGCTACAATGGAGGTAGATACCAACTCACAGGTGTCTGTCATCAGGGAAGAGGATGCTGTAGGCTTACAGATGTCCCATCCCAGTTGCCTTGCTGTGTCTGATTTCTCAGGAAAGGTGTCCATGAAGATCCTTGGGGAAGTGAGTGTGCCTATCTTAGGGGTGCCCACCACGTTCTGTGTGGTAGAGGGCTATCAGGGGCCTGCCATTCTGGGTCAGAACTTCTTGTGCATGCCAGGGGTTACTTTGACCTCTGATGAGTTGGCACTAGAAGGCAGGGGCAGCCTCCCCCTTGAAAGATATCACTATTCCCAGGGTCTTGCAGTGGCGGTGAAGGCTGTTAGGAGTCAGCCAGCTGAGGGTCCTCAAGGTCAGGAGCCCATAGCTGAGGACTTGTTGATAATCCCAACCACCTTTGATCCAAGGCAGTTAGGGGTAAACAGGTACCAGATAGCTGCTCACAGTCCTATTCCCTGGCGCCAGCTAGTCGAGATGATGCAAAGCCCCAAGATGGCTAAGGCATGGACTCTTGGCTTTGTTGCTTCTGGGCATGAGTGGATAGTTTCCAACTGTGCAGAACCTGTGGATGAGCTGCCAGAAGTTCACCAGCTGCTCAGATTGATGTTTGTCCTCAAGCTCAAGGAGGTTGATGGTGTCCAGGTGCCACATGTCAGACCAGTTGTAACCGAGTATCATGGCACTGGCCAGTTGTTAGATGAGGAGCTCTATACTCCAGGGATGCTGCATGACACGTGGAGGATTCTGCAGTGTATATTTCTGTCTTTTCTGGTTAAGGGTGTGCCCTATAGCTCTGTGCTGATTGATTTCAAGAGGGCTTTTCTCAAGGGTGACCAAGATCAGGCTAGGCAGACTTGGAGAGATATCCCTCCTTTCTTTGTGACTGTACCTGCTGTATGGAGAGCAGAGATAAAGGCCAGGTACCTGAGAATTCTGAAAGGGTTGGAAGGTCTCAGGTCCAGTCCCATTATCTGGAGAAAGAGCCTAGTCCCATTATCTGGAGAAAGAGCCTAGAGAAGTTCTTGAAGAGTACTTGTGGGTTTTCTGTGTCTCCAGTGGATCCCTGTTTGTTCCAAGGGTCCCACAATGGCCTTCCTGTCTTTGCCTCACTGCATGGTGATGACCTGCATCTCATAGGTCCACCAGACTGGGTTGAGGCTGTCTTGGCTAAGATCCAGAAGCGGTTTGAGCTGGGTAAGATACAGCACATGGTGGAGAATGAGCCTATGGTCTTCTGTGGCATGCAGGCTACGTTGTTCCAAGCCAAGGGCTCGTGGTTCATCAGGATGGAGGGTGGTAAGGACTACCCACAGCAGATTGTAGATGCATTGCAGGAGCCCATCACGCAGGCTAGGTGTGCTACCATCAGGGGCATGCTGGCATGGCTTGCAAGTATATGTGCCCCTGACTTGCTGGTTCTGAGTCGACTTACTGATTCCCAGCTGGTTGAGGTGGGTGCTGAGAGTGTGGTGCAGGCTGTCATGATGTCTCCCCCTCTCATACTGGGTCCTGTGGATTTGTACAAGCCCCTTGACATGGTTCTCTATGTGGACAGTTCTATGGATAATAGGAAGGTCACAGAGGTCAGGGGCAGGGCAGCAGCATTAGTTACCCTGGAGCAAGATCACACCTCACTTGTTACCTGGTACAGTCGGTTGCAGAACAGGGTTACACCCAGCAGTGATATTGCTGAGTGCAGGGCAATCTGTGAAGGGCTGCATACTGCTCTTTACTTGAGGGAGCTCTTCTACCAGCTATGTCAAGTGGCTTCCTGTAGGTTGCAGCTGCACACACTGGTGAGGACTGATAGCATGGGCATGGTGCAATTTGTGCACAGGCAGCTGGCCAGGAGCAGGGACCTTGACTACTTGTTGCTCAAGGAGATGTCCTACCTAGCTCACATTGAACATGTGCCTGGTGTGGACAACCCTGCAGATGCCCTCACCAAGCTGGAGGAGAAGGCGGAGAGGCAGTACCCCCTGCTCCGTGGGCTCATGGACCCCTTACACGGGCGGCCATAGAGACCAGGCCTTGCTTCAGCTTGGGTGCCCCCAGTGGGCTGCTTGACCAAAGTACCAAGTGGTGACTGGTGCTTACTGGTTGACAGCCGGTCCTTCAGGGTTAGGTACACCCTCCTGGACAGGAGTTGGTGTGGAATGTCACTCCTACCAGCTGAGAATCATGCCTGGCCCTCCCCATGGGGTTCAGAAGAGTCGCCAGGACTTAAGTCGACGCCTTTGGCCTCAAACAGTTAGGCCATGCAAGGGCAACCCGAATGTTGGTTCTTACAGGTTGCTGTACATATGTTTTCTAGTGCTTGTTTCCAACCTGTTGCTAATAAAGAACCTGGTTGTGTGACCATGTGGAACATGGTTGCCAGGGGGCCACATTCTGGGTTATATAATGCTTGAATAAAACATAATCATGTCATGTCATTCTCATGTTGTTTCTCATGGTTGTAATGTTTCTCTTGTGTAAAGTTCCAGGTCACCTATAAACCTGGAGGTTGGGGTGGGGTTCAATTCCCCAGCAGAGCCACAGCCTGGCATGAGTGATTCCTGGGCTTAACACCCAGTGAAGACATGGGCTCCCCAATAAGGCAGTATTTGTATAGGTGCTACCTGAGTCTCTTTGAGCATAAAAGGGAAAGGCTGGCCAAGGCGGGCGCCATAAGAACGGGCGCCTGTGATAACTGTGAAAGATCAGGAACTCACAATAGTACGTTCTTGGCATCCTGTAATCCCAGCCATTGGACTAGGTAATGTGCCTTGACTTTAATCTAGCACCAAGTTCCCAAGGAAAGGTTGGGAGCTGACCAAGGGGTCAGGGGATAACCTGGGGTGACCTCTGATTCACTGGCCAGTACACCTAGCCTGGTCCAAGGGCAGATATGTTGTTACCCAAAGGAGGCAGGATCCTGGGCCCTCAAAGGTCTGATCAACCTCAAGGGACCAAGCGGTCTGTGGCTGAGTGGGCACAAGCAAGGTTAGGCTTGTTTCAAGCTGGTCCAGCTCCAAAAGAAGAAAGGGTTGGAGTTAGCATTTTGGGCAACCAATATGCTAAGTGGATGCAGTTTGGAAAGACCTTTCCAACGCCGTGCTGACTGCCTGAAACAGACAAGGGACGAGAAAGATATGAGGTCCCGAAGTCCTAGCCGTCCGTGGCCGACTAGGGTACAGTCCTCTGGTATAGTGGACAGGACACGTGGCAGGCCGTGCCTGCACAGGCCTAGCCTGACTATCACGTGACTGTGGTCCACGTAGACCAGAGGAGCAGCAGCCTGTGGCCGGGGGAATACAGGACTGGCACAGGTCTGCAAGGATACTAGGCCTTGCAGGCTTGTGACAGGTCCTGTACTTCCTAGGCTGCAGAGTCTAGGCAAATCCAGTTCGTCCTGGCTCTGCACTGATGCCAGTGGACGTTGTGGATTTGCTTGTCTGCCTGCACGTGCCTCGTCACGCCGATGGGAACGAGGAACAACGCAAAGGATATAGCTTGGTCATGGGGGATGACCAGCTATCTTGGCAAGCACGAACCGAGGCTCCCACATTGGACGTGGAAACGCTCACCGTGGTCGTGGCTTGGTGCACGGGTTAAAAGGTTGCTGCCTTGCAACTTTGGCTTATCCCGTTGTGGCGTGAGAGACCAGGAACTCACAGTTCTGGCTGCTCGCTAACTACCCTCCACGGCCGTGCCAGCCCCTCTGGCCCCACTGCCACCCTCCACGGCCGTGCCAGCCCCTCTGGCCCCACTGCCACCCTCCACGGCCGTGCCAGCCCCTCTGGCCCCACTGCCACCCTCCACGGCCGTGCCAGCCCCTCTGGCCCCACTGCCACCCTCCACGGCCGTGCCAGCCCCTCTGGCCCCACTGCCACCCTCCACGGCCGTGCCAGCCCCTCTGGCCCCACTGCCACCCTCCACGGGAGGACCAGAGTCATCGGTGGAATCCGTGCTTGCCAACATGATGTTGCAGTTGAAAAAAATGCAAGAGGAGCTCGCTGAGAAGAACGCCATCATCAACAAACAAGCGGAGAGATCTGCACCGACAGAATCCTGCTCAAGCCTACCAATCCCATGTGTAAGTTCCGCAGCTCCTCAGATATGGACGGAAATGTTACCATCTTTATAATTGTGGATGCCTCTGAGTTAATCTATGTTGTTTACTGTCTACATTTGTTATGTATAAACAAGACCTACCATAAATTAGTTTGCATTGCGGTTTTGTTGTGTATTCTTTTTCTGACTACTTGCGCAACCCAATGGTCCAAATTTCTGCTGTTTGCGTGCAGGAAAATACCCCGGACAGCGCGGCACAAGCAAAACACTGCGAGCTGCTGAATGGCCAGAAGGCAGAAGGCATGGCATCAAACCGAGCCCAGCCAGTTTTGGAATAGCTGTAAGTTTTCACGATCAGGGTGCACAGGATTCCATTTTTTTGCACTACAAAGCATTTGTCTCGTGTACGAGCGCGATTTTTTACTGTCTCGTCATTTTGGACTTCCTGTGTACATTTGCACATCCTGCAGCCTTTCTGATTCTGGCCCTGCCTTGCTGCTTTGTCCTTCTTAATTGTGCTCCTACGTGCAGGAAGACGTAGAACGAAACATGCGGACTCTGAACAGTATGGGAGAGGCATGAGAACTCTTCTCGTGAAGAATTGTGTGAAGATGTACACAAACTTCCCTGATTCCAAGAATGAATCAGTTTTGCCCTTTCAGCAAGACATGACTACGACTGTCAGTTGACAGCATGTTTGCTGTGGATGATGTATGCATGCTGTAACATGATATTTATCAATGTAATAAATGCACTGATTGTGAGTCATGCCCCTGTTGTAATCATCTTGCATTGTTGTATTTCTGACGGACCCTGATAACACAATTTTTTTGTCCCAGAATGGCTGGAGAATTCGCCTGTGCATGTTCTTGATTTTCTTGAGATTCTACTCGTTTTTTTGTCCTGAGATTTTCCTGAGATTGTCCTGAGATTTTGTCCTGAGATTTTCACTACAAAGTCAAAATCTCAGTACCTGAGTTTTTCAGTTGAAAATCTTGAGATTTTTCTCACCAGAAATCTCAGGACCCGAGACTTGCGCACTTACCAGATTTTCTCAAGACGACATATCAGGGAAATATCAGGGCAATCTCAGGAAAACTCAAGATCCATCTCAAGACATTCTCAAGACATTCTCAAGAAATCTCAGGATTTCTCAAGATTTTTGTAGGTAAATCTAAAAAAAACTCAGAAAAATCTCAAGAAATCTCAGTGCGAATTTCCGCCGACTTCCTAGTGTGGGTGAGGCATGATCGCCTAGGAGTGTTTCACCAAATGTTACTGTGGTTGTGGTTGAGAAGTAAGAGGTCGTTATGTTACGTGACAAACTTGACATGGACTAATGACTACATAGACACACTGACTGACCACTAGATCCTTATAGTAATAATTCTAAGCTATAAGGGTGGGCAATTAATAGACATGGGCATGCACCTATAGCTTGGAAGTAGTTAGTATGCTGACCAGCACAGGCATGCACCTAGCTTGGCAATCAGTCTGGCATCTAGATCTAGAGTGACCGACACTAGGCAGTCATAAATGGCAATTGCTTTCTGTGACACAGCAGACAGGTTAGCCTAGACATTAGGGTAGCATGTATAACCTCTGAGGCTATAATATACTAACCCTTAAATGGTACTGACTGATATTTATAGCGGGCAGTACCAAATGTCCGCTACAAATAGTGGACAGTTGGTTGGGAGCATAACGCGAATGCCAGTAGGTATTTCCGTGATATTTTTAGCCAGGCTTCTTCAGCTAGATGTGTACTACGCGTCTACGTCCCATACCTAAACATCACTACATTCTGACAAGTACACAGGGACTAATTATTGACCAAAGTACAGGGGGTACCCTTTTCAATGGGACGAAAACGTGAATGTAAAGTATTGACATCCGTGCAGATTTGCCGCCATGGCGGTGCAGAAAACTGACTGGCGCAGTAGCGTCGATGCATGGATTCGTTCCAAAATTTGTAGGCACACTTTATACGTCATAAAGATGCTATAGACCTAGTTGCGCAACCTCTAACGAGGCGCGCAATCATCTCGGGCTGGTTTTTATTGCGTCAACACGCGTTCACCACCACGGGGATGCTGATGAAGCTAGCACTTGGTATTTGCCGTTTTATCATTGAATATTTCGCAACGATTAACTTTCTTATGATGTATATCGCATAGTTCATCAGCGCTGTGGGCCAGGGAAGCCTCGGGGCATCGTTTCTGTCATGAGCTTGCTACCTGTCAGACAGCCTTGTTTGCGGTTGTTGGACCTGGCGCAGTTTGCAGTCCCTACCGCTGCCGTGAAGGAGGCAAAGTGGTTTTATCGTTCGGTAAGTAATCCCGGACTTAATCCCGGACTTTTCGTGGTGTTTAATGGAGTTAGACAACCATTTCCAAACACAGAAAGTGCCAAACCTCATGGACACGGGCCTTCCAGGCACGTGCAACCATACACGGTTAGGCAGACTTAAAAAAAATTTTTTAAGCCTGCCTAACACCGTATAGGGGTTTCCACGCGAATTCCCCACAACCAAGCTGCACCATGGAAGCACCCAAAAGATGTTCAAGTTGTAGTTAATTACCTGCGGCATGTTCAGGGTGCGGCAGGTCACGTCGCCGAGAGGCGCTTTCTCAGGCTCACTCTTGTCCGCGCCCGCACCTGCGTCCTCGGCGACTTCCTCACCGCCGCTCAGGCGCTTCTTGCTGCCCGTGTTTGTCACCCACCTGCTGAGCTGCTTCTTAACGAACTGACGCGTCCACCCCTATCTGTTTAGCCTTTGGGCCCTTTCCTAATTCGTTCTTTTTCTGTTCTGCCTCAAACTCAATGTTTGCACAAGCTTCTGCAAAAGGGCAGATAGCCTTGGCTCGCTGCACAATTGAATCTACCATGTTGGCATCCTGCTCTTTGAGCACATACCCAGGCACGAGGTGTGCCCGGGCAAGGTCCGACAGCACAGCTCGCAATACTGGCAAATATTGGGAGGTGCTGACATTTTGCTTCGGCCTGCTTTCCTGGTCCCGCTCGTCATTAAATCTTATCCACTCTGCAGCAGTGCAGGTGTGCGGGGTGCGCAGCTGCTGTGCCGGGCTTTTTGGGCATGAGATCGCCTCAGACACCACGCCCATATACCTTAAGTCCCGAGCGGCCCGCGGCCGACCGAGCGGAATCCCCTACCGCAATGCCTTGGTGCGTGTGTGTGCCTACGTATACCCACCCCCCCGTTTGATGCAACTGCTCTGTTGTCCGCCGTCGGTTCAGAAGATCGACGATCCTGGTAGAGTCCTGCGCAAGAAATTTAAATACCTAGAACACGCTGAACTTGCGCGCAACGGTAGCATCTCAGAAACGGCTGGCCTGGGCGGCCGCGTGAGCAAGTCCGTTACGACGGATGGTCAATTTATGCACTATGGGTTGTTGCTGCATGTGAACATCCAAGTTTCTACGAATCTATATACTCGATCTTTCGTAGCAGTGTTTACGGTGCACGTCGTTTCGACTGCCGTTAAGGCGCAAACCCGGCAAGCTAATAGAGTCCCGCGCAAGTGAAGTGTCCGCCGTCGGTTCAGAAGATCGACGATCCTGGTAGAGTCCCGCGCAAGAAATTTAAATACCTAAAACATGCTGAACTTGCGAGCAACGGTAGCATCTCAGAAACGGCTGGCCTGCGCGGCCGCGTGAGCGAGTCCGTTACGTCGGATGGTCAATTGATCATAATGCACTATGGTTTGTTGCTACATGTGAACACTCGAGTTTCTACAAATCCTTAACTCGTCGTCTGTCTCTGGTCCTCTACGGAGGACTGAGTTGAACTCAGTCCTCTCTAGAGGACCGAGTTTTTGGGTTTCGTAGAAAATTCGCCCCGGTCAGAATGTTTGACAAAAAAATTCTCTCAAAATTTATTCAAATACTACGTGAAAAGATCTTTCTTGGACATATTTTTGGGATTTTTTTGGATTTGGTATGAGCGGCTAAATGTACGGTCAAAGTACAGGTGGTAAGGGTACTTCTCCACGTGAAACGCGACTAGTTCCGGAAATGCACGACCTAGCCATGGCGGCTCGCGCCCATGCATGCAGTTTACGTTTGCGGACGAGTTGGCTGTCCAAACTCAGAAAATACATTTAAGATGCTCTAAAGATGATAAAAATCAATTTTTAGCTCGCGGGGATGCGGTTTACCCGGTGTCGGCACTGTTCTTGCTGGATAAAACTGCGATAAGGCAGGTCGACGGAATTGATGACTGCGCTTGCTTTCCGGCGCAATTTCAATGGCTGATAGGTTTCTTTCTACATTTTAACATGCATTGTATTAGAATAAATTGAGTGACAGTATAGATTTGATGATTTCGACCATTCTGTCACGTCATGGTCTATGTGCCGCAAAGTGCCACTTTTGCGGGCACCGCCTGGGCCAAGGTAACGCCAGCCGTGCCAGGTAAAGCCGGATAATCGTTGCCTCTTCGTTTCTTGATGTTCTTACATGAGTTTAAGCTTGCGAGGCGTTGTCAGGTTCAAGTCTTGATGCTCTTTCTTGACCGTTGCCTGCCCCTCTCTAAAACCCCCTTTTCAGATGATGTTAGCAGGCATTTGCCTTAACCCAGTGTAGTTGTGCAGGGTTTTAGGAGCTGTGCAGGTTTAAACACCTTCGTAGATGTTAGTTATTCTTTTGCTACGTTCATACTGCATGATTGTGTGGCCACGGGCTGCGTCAAGGGTGCATTCAAGCTTTTACGGGTGAGTGAAAAGTCTTGGTGACAAACCACTGCCATCATGTGCCAGCAACTATGTTGGCCACATCATGGCAAGGCAAAACAGTTATAGCCATATCTATTGTTGTTAGAAACAATGGAAATATGCTTAACCTACCCATTATATTGGTGGTTGACACTTCTAACATAACCATTTGTTGGTAGTTATCCAAGCCCATTCCCTACATGCATGCATAGGCTCTCACTGCATGATAAGGTATGATATACCTGAAGTATGATGATGCAAGTGTGTTGTCCTGTAATGCTTGAAGGGAAATGAGTTGATTGGGATGGTTGGTGGCCACGGTGATGTGTAGTATGACCGCACTTACATGCTAGCAAAGTTAGCAAAAGCCCCATTCCTCTCCTGAGGACTGAGAGTTTTTTAAGGGGACTCGGCGCGGCGAATATTTTCTGCGCCAAAAAAATTCCGCGGTACCCTCCGTACCGTGAAAAGTGGGTGCACGGTGCGCGCACCCCTTGCGGAAGTGGCCATGGTGACTGCTTTTAGACGAAACGTGACAAATCTGGCTCGCGGAAAGCAGAAAAAATGCTCGATTCTTGGAGAAAATTAGTTACTGATTCTAATTTATGGTGGGATAGTTGCGATCTATAATGTCGCGGGCTCTTTTTCTTTACCATCGGCAGGGGGGGTCCGGCCTGAATTTCTGTCGGGATGAATAAAGTATAATGGATGCCTGCAGGTGTGATTGTCGATTGTTGCCAGTTTTGATGGTCCTAATGGAAGCTAGTTTAATGATGTTTCGAAAGCCGTAAAAATTCCCGCTGCTATCTTTACCTTTCCCGTCATTTTGCGGTAAGATAACATTAGGCCTGCGCGATGCGCGCCCGACCTCTCCATGAAAGGGTGGCCTTTCTTGTCCGCCTGGGCACGGATAAATGCCCGTTATGGTACGTTCTTGTATTAAACGTCCTAAGATAGCGCTTTCCTGCTTTCTTAGCTCGTTGAGCGTAAGCTTTTTGCCTTCTTTCCGGCCAGATGCAGCCATGAACTTGCGGGTCCTGGCGCTGCATCGCTAGATTCCTGGATGTTTTTTAGCAAGTTCGTCTGTGACGTGGCTGGCTTGCTGCAGCGCGTGGCCCACAACCTGTCGGGAAGGTGTAATGCTTTTATTTCTATGCTTCTCTGAAATTTCTTTTGCTTTCTAGACAGTTGTGTTCGAGGAAATTCACGCGGTCTTCCTAAGCAGCGGCATCATTTTCCCCAGACACTGACGAGCTGGCACCTGTATCCTAAAGAAAGTGGCTCGTGCTTGTTAGAAAGGAGGCAGTGTGCATTTTGCGGGACACAATGCTTTGGTGGCACATGCGTCAGGTAGGTTGTTCCAATGGTCTCTTCACCTTTCCCACTGAGTAAATGATAGCCTTTGTCATGCTAACCAGAGCAGCTAGCCACTGGTTGGCTGGATAAAAAGTCAGCTTATTTTCTCTTTATATACTGCGTGTGTGGTCCTCCACATGTCCGGCTTGTTGGGCATTTTGGAACAGGGTTTTAAATGTGTTGTTGGGTGGAACAACTTGGTTGTTGGCACAAAATCACACATTATTAGCCTGAGATAGGCATGACATATGCTGCTCAGGCGTGTCGTCCTACCAGCCTTGTTGTTAAGGGTAGACTCACAAGGCTGGCTGTGCCGATGGAGGGGTGGGGCGTATGACGCTCCGGACATCCTCCTCACACTCCGTGATCAAAGTGGGCATGTTTTTGGGTGTCTAGGGTAGCAAAACAGATGTCATTTTGGCTCAGCACTAGCTCAATTCTCTTTTAGCGTCTACCCAGGTGGCATCACAGGAAAATCAATAACTTGAGCTACGCTTGTCAGAATGAGCTCAAACTTTGTGGTTGTGTTTCCCCTTACTCAGTGGAATATCGCATGTATGGATGACCCAATCTGATGTGTTAATGATTTGATTTATTTTTTTTGGCTCAAAAAAGTACCCATTTTGCGGGAAAATTAATAACTCAAACAAATGTGACCATTTTGGCCATGTAAACAGCCCAGCTTTTAAAAAAGTGGGGGAACTTTGCAGGTATGTATGGGCAGGTCATTTAGTCTGACAAGTGGTTTGTCTTGGGCAAAATATCTCATAAATAGCGTCTTTTTCTATTTTTAGCTCGCCACCGGTGCGTGGTTGGGGGTAGTACCCCCAACAAGTGGTGGTATGAATGTCCAAACATCATATTTATGGTACCCAATCATCACTAGATGGTTCCCATGTGCATTGGAACTGATACTCACTAAAGTCTGTTTTTCAGGCTTTGGGACGTGCGAGTCCCCTTAATTGTTTCAGGCAGTTGCAGTGGCCAAATCGAGCCCAGTTTTTTGCCACGTTTCAAGAACTATATTGTTTACATGCCTATATTTTTTCTTCATGCTCCAGGATTTGATTGAATTTTTCCCACTCGTTCTTATCCCGAAAAATGCAAATTCGCGAGGGGTGCCCAACGTCTGTGTAATTTTCAGGTGTTCGGGTCAAGTTTTCACATATGCAGTATTTTTGCCAACAAAATGACATCTAGTACACCCCCGATCCACATCAAAACATTTGGGATGGACCCCCCACCTAGTCGCTACACGCGGTTGAAAATTGTCAACTCAGTCCTCCTGTGAGGACTGAGTTGGGACAGACGACGAGTTAATCGATGTTTCGTAGCAGTGTTTACGGTGCACGTCGTTTCGACTGCCGTTAAGGCGCCGATGACGTTTGTGACGCAGCCGTGGGCTAGGTTGTCGGCTGTGGAGACGTCGCACAGGCACCTAAGTCCAAATGTCAAGGAGACAACCAGCCATTGAACCCCTGTCGGCCATTGACGGAACCCCAGCTATGGCAACGGCTATGTATATGGTTATATTCAATGAGGGCGTTCAGCCAAGGCGATTTATGAACAGTTACAGCTATGAAATCTGGCCGAAATTTTTGGTATCTGATCCCCAGGCCGACTTTGTCCATAGGGATTCCTCCACGAATCTTCAGGCCTACCTGAGTATGGTAGCCGATGAGTTCCTGAAAGCATTATCCGATGAGGACGTCCTTGAGACGGTGGACTAGTTGACCAGCCGAGCTGTTTAATTGGCCGCGCAAGCGACCTTCAGTTGCCTGCATGGCTCGATCTGTGGGCCCGACTATGTTTATTGCTTAGTGCTGGGGGCCGGCATTGACCTTATCGTGGTCGTTGCCGGCCCTCCGTGTAGCGCATTGGCAAAATGCCTCCATTTGCCTCCGTCGATGACTTCATGTGCGAGGGGGATGCCAGAGACCGCAGCGGAGAGGATGCGGCACGGGACTTTGCCCGGAATTATGATGAATCGGTGGGGAAAGTAATGCAGGACACTCCGCTGTACCCAGGCTCCAAGTGTAAGGCCTTGTTGACGACGTTGAAGCTGCTCACACTGATGGGGGAACACTCGTGCTCTCAAGTGTTTGCCGATGAGTTGTTTAAGCTGTTGACGTCGGTCCTCCCAGAGGGTAACAAGCTCCCCGTTTCCATTGGTGAGGCCAAGAAGGTGATGAAAGGCCTGGGCCTCGGGTACAGAGTGTACGATGCCTGCCCTTGCGAGAATTATCTGTACAAGGACAAAGCCACCAAGTCATGTCCGCTGTGCAATCGGTTCCGGTACGAGACGTATACGGACAGGAACGGCGACACTGTCCTCTCGCGCAAGGCGCATCGCCAGGTCAGGCACTTTCCTCTCATGGATCGGATCAGGGCCTGGTTCCGAATTTCGGCAATGTCGGAAGCCCTTCGGTACGCTGGCGAGCACGAGAACAGAGAGGCAGACTCGCCTCAGCGCACTGTGGACGGCTTGAAAGGCAGGTAATATTATTTTCCTTTGACGGTTACGACATTTACGTGTGCCAAACTAAACAATTCAGCATTTTTTCGTCCGGCTCGTTTGTTCCTTTTTACTGCCCTGATTGACAGCTTCCTTTCCCGTGTGGTGTGACATCTTGTGCGTGGATATGTTGTTGCAGATTGCCGCGCAATTCAACACATCAAGCATCGCTGGCCCGAGTTTCGCACTGAGCCGCGGAACACTATGTTCATGTTGAGTTTTGACGGAGTATGCCCCCGCAGTTTCATGGACACGCACAGCAGTTGGCCTGCCTTCGTGACCTGCGTGAATTTGCCCGAGTGGGTGATGGTGAGTGGGCGTTTTGCCCCCCTGGTGCTTCTTGTCGGTGGTATGAAGGGAAAGGCCCCAAAGTTAGATGAGATGCTTAGGCTGACACACGGATTTCCGGCCTGCGCGCCGCGTATTGCCTACCGCGGCTGAGCGGGACACCTCAGTACTGTACGGCAGGGTGTACGGTACTGAGGCGTCATGTGGACTGACGTGCAGTTAGTGCCAGACTGTTCCTAGGTGCTAGATCGACCCGCCAGGTCCGGTGTAGCCGGGCCTGACGGGCCGAGTCTTAGCTGGTCGCTAGTGACGTGGTCGCATGGCATTGCAGTGTCCAGTTGTCCACTGGTAGGTGCTGCAGGTAGCACTGCCATAGGCATATAGGCGTAGCACTGGGGAGTGCCGCAGCACCCGAGTTTGCCCAGACGTTCCATTCTGAGCCCTCAAGCTTACACTACTCTCATTGTATTATTGCTAATACAACCATCCTTCCATTTCAGCTTTCGGCAGTTGTCCATCGTCGTTAGACTCGTTCCAACTTGGACTGAAAAGCTTTTTTATTTTTTTCCGAAAAACAAACAAAAAAAAAATATGGCTTCCAACAACGTCAACGACAACAACAACAAGGAGAAGGCGCCTGCCAGGCGCACATCCCCCCGCCTTTCGCCGGAGGGCACGCCCTCCGCCAACGATGCAGCGAGGGTGACGCCTAGCGTCACCTTCCGCACGGTGGTCGCCGACCACCCCAGGCGTCGGACCCCGCAGGTGGGGACCGGCGCCCGGGGGATGGCGAGCGGACGTCCGTTTGCCACTGGCGGCTCGTCCGCCATGGCACCCGGGGGGCAGGTCCCCCGGGCACGTAATTCCCCCATCGCAGGTGATGGGGGTCGTGAACGGAGTGACTCCTCGGAAGAGGACGGGGAGGTGCCGCCTGTGAGGCCACGGCCTTCGCTAGAGATTTCTTCCCAGACGCCAGCGACGTCTGGTAATCTCTCGGTGGGCCGACAGATGGCCATCCTGGACATCGACCGGTATGGTGCGCATGTTCCGCCGCCTGTAGAGTTCGGGCGCTTACCGTATCTTCTCCCCATCGGGGAAGACGACATCCCAGCGTTCATCTCGGTGAACGGCTGGATCATTCGCCAGCGTTTTCAGTTGACCGCCGATGAGCCGACGCATGCGATGGATGTTCATCGGACGCACACGCTGCTCGAGCATCGTTTGCGGATGCAGTTCAACATGATCCAGGTGGCCGTTTGGATGTGGTGTTTCGCCAATAGGCCGAGGCGCAATCCAGGCACTGTGGATCAGTGGGCGTCCAGGCAGCGTCAGAGAGAGGCGCTGCGCGTGGTCGCCAAGCAGGAGATCACGCTGACTCCGTTGCCGCCGTGGCCCCAAGTCACGCCAGTTGGCTGGGGCCCGGAGAGGCGCGAGGCGGCTGCGATGCCGCCTGCGACGGAGCGCGGGGCGGCAGTCGCCCCTACCACGCCCATGGGTGGTGAAACCACCCAGGACCCTCTGGCAGGTCAGAGGGTCCAGCCTCAGCAGCGGGCTCCCCCGCCCAGTGTGGGGGGCCAGGTGGCTGAGGAGGCCACCGGGGTTGCAGGGACCCCGGAGGCGACGCCAGCTCCCGGGGTCGCAGGGACCCCGGCAGCGACGCCCGCGCCTCCGGCGCAGGCGGGGGAGGTAACTCCCATGGAGGGTGTCACTGGCACCTCCAGCGGCTCTGGGGGGCAGGCCCCCTCTAGTCGCAACAGGGACAAGGCCCTGGCTGGGCCGGAGGGGCCTCAGGGTCCCACCCTGGCAGGGCAGCAGCCGGCACGGCTGGACGGCGATCTGGAAGGTCAGGACTTCATCACCCTGAATGATGAGCCTGTGTGGCGGGCCATTCAGGCTGCCACCGCCTCCTTCCGTGGGCTGGCCGACAGGAGCCAGCAGCTGCATGTCGCGGAGGCGGGCAGCCTAGTGTGTGCGATTATCACGCATATACTGGGCTTGCCCAAAGTCCACGCGGACACACGCAGGGTGTGCGACGACTTGCTGCCTGCCCTGCAGGCCCTCCTCTCAGGGAGGAGGGTGCAGGGTAACAGGGTTCGCCTGGTGCGACTCATGGAGCTCCTGCAGTTAAACGTTCTTAGCACACGCAATGTGAAGGATATGGTTGCAATGCAGCAATGTGTGAATATGGTTGGAAACGGAGCTTTGTTAAAATCGGATAATGTTACAGCGCTCACACACTTGAGGCTTGTACACGCGTTTGCCAAGTCAAGGCACAACACGTGAGGCGGGCTCGCAAGAGATCTGCCCAAATGGCATTGGCCTATTGTTTATATACTTGTGCACTGTGCTTGCTAGTCCTGAGCAACCTAAGAGGTAGGCTCAGTATTAACACCCCCGGTACAGTATTCACTACCTGTACAGAGCCCAGCTCCTATACAGTAGGTCTGCCATACAGGCACAGTGACCACAGAGCACAGTCCACAGTGACTATTGCATCTGCACCTAGAAGTCCAGGACTAAGCCTGCATGCGGTATCAACAGACCACAGGTTAAGGTTCCTATTTCCTGCGTACGACGTATTAATCCAATACCGTCGTAGGTACAGCACCTAATTCCTGTCAGCCCAGGAATTACTGTCGACCCCATATGTCGTCGGCAAATATTCACGTCCGACTTAGGAGAACAGCCGGCTCGCGCTCGCGCGCGACCGGGAAGTCGGAACGCCATAACTTTCTTGATACTTGTCGGAATGAACTCGTTCCGGTGCCGCTGGAATCGCAGAGATATGCCGAATCAGGATCACGCCAATGCGCTTGGCGTTAACTCCAATCCTTTCTTTTCTTGAGCTGTAGCAGCTCACACAAGTCTACATACAAACACACCCAATGGGTACTGGACATCCTCCCCGACTACAAGTCACAACCCACTGGGCATGACAGTCAGCTTGGATTCCTGGACATCCTCCCCGACTACAAGTCACAACCCACTGGGCATGACAGTCAGCTTGGATTCCTTATTATATGTACATAGCACCCATACTGGTTCAGGAGCACAAACAAATTACAATGAGTCCCTATCCCTTCACGGGAGGCTCGTTGTGTTACCCATGTACAAGAGGTTGGCCAACTGTGGCAGCCCATAGGTGTTCAGCTAAGAACTTGAGAAGTATGTACAACCTTCAGGACCTTAGGCGAAACCCCACAGATCACCCACAACAGCTCATCAGAAAACATTGCTGACCCCCAGACGGGAGTCGGCGCCGGTCTGCTGCCCCTTATCGAACCAGACACAACATCTACGCGAAGCACATGCAAAACACAAGCTCCCATACTCGTTCCAACCGTGGAAAATCAGGGGACCTGTCGCCACCTCACCAGCATGGTGGATGGGTCAGCCAGTCCGTGAAACTCCGCCTTAAGACGGCACCAGGGAATCGAACCCCGCCCACAAACCACAGATCTGGGGAAACCTCAGACTGAGATGAAAACCCCAGATAGACATCTCTCCATCAGAGACAATGTCAGACATTCCCACACCAGAGACATGTCTCACCCCTCAAGGTGTGCTCAGGATTATGTACAATCAAGCTCCCAGCCTGATATCCAGAGACTTAAGCACCCAGCTCTCAGCTTTTAGACAGATAGACCGACTTGACAGTCAGCATTCATGAGCTTCCTCAGTACATTGTACTGGGCTGGGGCCTTGTGTGGCAGCTTTGTCAATGCATCAGCAGGGTTCTCCTCGCCAGGGATATGCTTCAAGTCAACCAAACTGGCCAACTCCTTCAGCAACAAATAATCCAGGTCCCGGCTTCTGGCCAGCTGCTTGTGAACAAACTGGACCATACCCATGCTGTCTGTTAGCAACAACGTCTCCATCTGCAAGGTCCAAGGGGTAACTGAAGCCAGCTCCAGCATTAACTCCTTTATGTACAGGCTGGACTGGATCCCCTCGCATATGGCCCTGCATTCTGCCACATCTGAACTGATACAGACCCTCTTCTGCAGTCTGCTGTACCAGCTGAACAAACTTGCCCTGCTCTGATAAAAAGCAAACAGAGCAGCAGATCTCCCCCTGACCTTGGTAACCTGGCGAGCATCCATGGAACTGTCAACAAAGATCTCCAAGGTGATAGGCTGGGCAAAGTCAATCCCAGACAAAATCAGATCAGGGGTACTCTCCACCAACCGGGCTATGACTCGAGGCTTCTCATCCTCAAGCACCTCATCAGGCATTCTGCTATGGACCATCAAAGACGGACCACAGATGCTGGCAAACCAGGCCCACATGCCTCTCAACTCAGGTCCTGCAGCCTGGGTGATCTTCTCTGGCAAGGCCTTCACAATGGTCTGTTTATAATCTCCTCCAGCCTGAAGCCTGATACTCCACTCCCCGTCCCTCCTGAACAGGGTAGCCTGCATTCCACAGAACACTACAGGCTTGTTGGGCTCCTGCCACAGCTCCTTGCCCAGTGAAAACTTGCCACTGATGACAGGAATAAACTTCTTCAGCCAGGTCGTGGGGGCTAGCAAATGCAGATCATCTCCATGCAAACTAGCATACACTGGCAGACCCTCCCATTGGGCCAGCAGCAAACAGGGATCAACTGAAGACACTCTCAAGCCACACTCACTGATCAGAGCTTCCTGCAGCGTGAGTCTCCAGATGATTGGGCTCGACCTGAGTCCTTCCAGGCCCTTCAGAATAACCAGGAATTGTTGATGCAGCTCCAGCTTCCAGATGGCAGGCACCTCAACACAGTAAGGCTCATCCTGCTTCCACACCCTCCTGGCCACTTCTGGATCAGATTTTAAAAATGCCCTCTTGAAGTCCAGCAGCACTGATGACATAGCTGCTCCCCTGTTCAGCAACCCCACGTAGAGACATAGCAAAATTCTCCATGTGTCGTGTAGCATCCCTGGCGTGTATAGCTCCTCTCCTGGCAGACTCCCCGTGCCGTGATACTCATTCAGGACAGGCCTGACATGGGGCACTGATACCTCATCCACAACCTTCCTCTTCAGCACAAATCTCAAAGCAAGCTTCCTTGATGCTGGGGGACGTCTGTCTGTTGGTGCAGCACACTCAAACTGCAACCACTCCTCCAATGCCTTGGAGAAGGCGAGCTTCCAAGCCTCAAACAAAGTAGGCGAGCTCATCTCTTGGACCAGCTGGTCATATGTCAAAGGAGAGTGTGCAGCAAGGCTCCTGTGAGTTATGCCAATACTGCTGGGGTGCAACACAGCTGGAATCACCAAACTGGCCGCTGGGGGCACCTCCCCTTCATCCCATTTTACACCCTTGACCGGCTTGGCCCTGCACCTGACTGGAAATGTTGTCCTGAAATTTTCTAGGGGAATCATCCCCCAGCCATCTCTTCTCAGAGCTGTAGCTCTGATAGAAATCCCAGGATTGCCCAGAAAATTCTGACCCAAAATCACAGGGCCATCATAGTCCTCTAGGACAAGGAAGGTCACATCCACACCCATGACAGGGGCAGTAACCTCTCCCAACACCCTTAGATGCGTCCTACCACTGAAATCAGACACCCAGGGGCAACTTGGTTCTCCGACCAGCAGTTCTCCTGTATGCTGAGGTCCCATGACAGAAACCTGTGCATTGGTATCTATCTCCATGGCAGCTACCTCAGGTTCATCCAACTGGACAAGCTTGGACACCTTAGGCTCCTTCTTGGCTCTTTGCAAAGCCTGTACAATATCTGATAGACGCACACCCCTAGGCCTGGTGTCGGGCCGTTCCGGAGGTGCAGCCTGTCCGCCTGCTTGCCCAACCACCGTATGTGAAGGTACCCCAGGGGCCGGGCCAGGGTCACCCTGAGGGCTCGATACAGCTGTAGCACCCTGATCAGGAAGCTCCACGTCACCCCCGCCTTGTACACCAGCGGGCACCTGGAAGAGGTCTCCTTGATTACCTCCCCGGGGACGGATCTTTGACCAGGACAGACGGTGCACTGCTTGGGAGCCATCAATGGCCACCCAGCACTTATGGCCAGCGGCTTCTACTCGGGTCACCACCCCATCATGCCAGCTGCCACGTTTCCCTGGAAAGCTTGGTTCCTTCCACACAACAACCTGTTGTCCAACGTTAGGTTCTAGGACACTCCAGCCCTTGTCTTTCTGCCTCAGCTTGAGGAACTTGGCCTCTAGCTTCTCCTTCCATGCCTGCTCAGCATCAGCTGGCAGCATCCTGGTATGCAGCATAAGAGGATTGATGGCAATGTCACCAAAGAACATGGGAGTCCTCAGGTTCAGCCTGTCCTCCACAGAACGTAGCCATGCAGATGTCACAATGGCAGATGACGTCCTTGGAATCCTCTCCACCAGCAGCACAGTCTTGATCTCTTGGATGGCTCTCTCCACCACCCCTTGCTGGCCGTGGCTCTCCCTGGGTGTAATCAGCAACTCTGGAAACTCTGGCAGGTTCTCACAGCACTCAAACTGAATGTCACACTGCAACAACTCCAACCCAGGGTACCTGCTCCTTGTCAACTTCAGAGCAGCAATCAATGTAGGCTTCTCCATGTCAGGCAGGATCTCTAGGGTCTTGTACTTGGTATATCTGTCCACTGCCACCAGCAGCTTCAAACCCCTGATTCTCTGAATATCTACCTGCACATGGCCTGGCTGCAAAATAGGAGTCCTGGCATGAGACTGCTTGGGCTTTCTAGCAACTAGCCTGCACTTGCAAGCTTGAGCAACCTGTTGGCAGATGGAGTACAACTCACTTCCTCCCAGCCGTCTAGCAACTTGCAAAGACTGAGCTGCATGGCCAAACATGGTATGCAACCTTGAGGCAATGTCATACAAGAGAGAAAACCTTTTATTGTCATTATTAGCACTCAAGGTATGTACAGATCCCTTATGTACAGGAGGCACCAGGGTCGTGCCTGTCAGACTGTCTCCAGCCCTATCCTCATCCTGACCATCCTGTGCCAGTCCTGCACGGTCAGAATGCTTCTGAGATCCACCTGGGTCCACATCACCAGGTCCTACCTCAGGCTCAGCACCGCCATGGCGGGCACGTTGGCGAGTAACCACTGCAGCTACAGCTGGCATACTCTCTGTGGTAACCAAGCTTGCCCCATCGTGTCCAATAGGCTCTTTCACTAGAGCATGGGGCTGCCCCTCACTGCTGTCACTAGCAGCTTCATTACACACCCCTGGGGGCACCCTCCAGGGTTCAGGGATGTGTGCAGGCTCAAGTCAATGATCAGCAGCCTTGCCCTTGCCCTTGTCCTGGGATGGACCAGCCTTGTCCTTGCTGCCACCCTGAGCTGGCTTGCTCTGACCTTCCTGCCTCAGGTACGAGGGACACTCATTCCTGAAGTGACCCTTCCCCTGGCAGAAATAACATTCCACCTGACTGATGTCCCGTGAGGTCCCACTGCTGGGCCCAGCCTTGGGAGGACCACCCACCCTCTTGAAGTCAAACTGGGACTGTGGATGTCCCGACTTCGGCGGGGTCCCCCGTCCAGCCCTTCTGTCACGCCCCCTCCTGGACCTTCCTCGACCCCTTGAAGAGGTCTCAGGCCCTCTCGAGGGCGCTGGGCCCCCGTGGCCCGATCCCCTCATGGACTTAACCGTGGGTTCAGTGGCCTCCTCATCACCCTGACGAGGGCGCTTACCACCCACGTACTTGCCGCTGAAACACTCATACAACTGGTCCGTCATGGCTGCCCAGCCATGGACCTGTCGCATGTGGATGGTCACATTATCCATGGTGACCGGATCCAGCTGCAGCGACTTGAGAAAGTCGCCCATGGCCATCCGATCTGCGACGAAGAAGCCCTTGGCCATGGCGTCCTCCCTCAGCTTGACGAAGTCTTCAAAGGCGTGGACCACTAGCTGCCCCTTGATGGGCTTGTAGTCCAGGTATTCTTGCTTCAGGTGGGACCCATCTATGGTCCTCTTGTCACTCAGGAACACCTGAGTCGCGTCATAAACGCCGCCCAGGTGTCCCCCGCCGCGTGTCGCTCCCGAACAAACTTGAACAGCCGCCTCGCCGACTGCCGTATGTAGGCACTAGACGCCAGGATGCGAAGCTTGTCACCGTTGTATATCTCCGTGTACAAGTTCATGTCCTCTAACATCCTCTCAGCATCCCGGGGCTGCCAATTGTCCTTGATGGACTGAAACTGGCCTAGCACCGCGTACCCCTCAGCAACGGTGGTCGCTTAGGCGCCGCTTGATCTGCGGCTGGCGCGTGCTGCCCGCCCTGCGATCCTTGGCTCTGATTATCTGGCACCTCAGCCTGGTCTCCCAGCGCCTGGCCGTCCCCGCGTCCATCGCGTCCACCGCGTCCATCGCGTCCATCTCGTCCATCCATCCCAGCGCCGCGCCGCGCGAAGCCCATAAAGCCCGCTTGTTGGTTGATAGCTCCATCCTCCATGATGGCCTCTGTTCAGATCTGCTACAGCCAGCCAAGTGGCCAAGCAGCAATTAAAGCAATATAAGCTACTGAACAAGAAAGGAAAGTGCCAAGTGTTACCACTCAGGCAAGACCACCACGGCTGGCCCCAGGCGCGTCCTGGTTCTCCTTGTCGCTGTCGTCGTCGCTGTCGCTCACCACAATCAGCTCTGGTACCCTGCTACCTGCTGCGCCGTCGTCGACCCGCTGTCGGCCCGCGATGACTGAATCGTCACCGTTGGTATAGTAGACAGGTGACAACCCGTCGTTGGCACCCCGCGGATTGTATCTTGGCACCTCGTGGTCGCCAAGTGTCTCGTCGCCTAGCCCAGCGACACCCCCTGCTCCTACCTCAAGGTCACTATCGTACCCAAGAGGTGCAAACTCTTCCCAACGCGTCACACGAACGCGAAGGGGCAGGGGCAGTTCCTGAAAGGGAACTCTTACTCGCTCCGGAAACCTGCCGACTCTTGTCGCGCGCTGTCCTCCGGTGATGGCTTCCGCTGTCGCCCCGACCTCTGCAAGCCGCCTGTAGTGCTCCGCTCCGCGTCGTTCACGCCTAACTGGCCCCGCTGCAACACCCTCGTCGCCGATGCCGCCTGCGAAAGCACGTGGTACTCCGCGCCCGCTACTGTCGGTACAAACTCGTGTCGCCCTGCGCCAGCTGCCTCCGCAACCTCGCCTCGCCTTGCTGCCAACTCCGTCCGCACTCGCTCTGCTACTGCAGTAATCACCGTCTGGATGCCGACCAACCCGTGAAGCTCCTGCTCAAGGTCGTCGATGCTCCGGTGCTCCGGAATGACGATGGTTTGTACGTGTCGCAGAATTCGCTCCCAATCTTCGACCTGGTCGTCGACGAATTGCACGAAGCTGCGATTTACAGGCGGACGATCTGCAAGCAATAAAGATAGATCCCGAACGACACGGCGTAATTCAGGAGAAATCGAACCCCCAGCAGACTGCCGAAACCGGAAATCCTGCTGCCGTTGTTCCTCCTGCACCATTCACCACCGGACGAGCTCCTCTCGTCGTCAACGCTGCACACCGCAACCGGCAACGACCCTCCTGGCCGTTCCGCTGAGACTGGTTGTAATTTGAGTTAACGTTCTTAGCACACGCAATGTGAAGGATATGGTTGCAATGCAGCAATGTGTGAATATGGTTGGAAACGGAGCTTTGTTAAAATCGGATAATGTTACAGCGCTCACACACTTGAGGCTTGTACACGCGTTGCCAAGTCAAGGCACAACACGTGAGGCGGGCTCGCAAGAGATGCCCATTTGGCACTGGCCTATTGTTTATATACTTGTGCACTGTGCTTGCTAGTCCTGAGCAGCCTAGAGGTGCTCAGTAATAACACCCCCGGTACAGTATTCACTACCTGTACAGCGCCCAGCTCCTATACAGTAGGTCTGCCATACAGGCACAGTGACCACAGAGCACAGTCCACAGTGACTATTGCATCTGCACCTAGAAGTCCAGGACTAAGCCTGCGGTATCAACAGACCACAGGTTAAGGTTCCTATTTCCTGCGTACGACGTATTAATCCAATACCGTCGTAGGTACAGCACCTAATTCCTGTCAGCCCAGGAATTACTGTCGACCCCATATGTCGTCGGCAAATATTCACGTCCGACTTAGGAGAACAGCCGGCTCGCGCTCGCGCGCGACCGGGAAGTCGGAACGCCATAACTTTCTTGATACTTGTCGGAATGAACTCGTTCCGGTGCCGCTGGAATCGCAGAGATATGCCGAATCAGGATCACGCCAATGCGCTTGGCGTTAACTCCTGCTGCACAATGCCATCATGAAAGGGGCGGGTAGGTGGTTGCCTACCTGGCTGCATCATGATTTTACTAACCCTACTGACGATGACGTGTCTCTCTCTCCCACCTTCCATGACTGGGAGGAGGCCCGCAGCAGGAGGCGGGAAGTCACACATACTCACACCCCCACCCAGCCCACCCCTATGTTGCCTACCCATCCTACACAGCCCATGCTTGCCTCTCCTGCTCAGCTCACTCAGGTAGCACCTCCCTCTCAGCATGTCTCTCCTGTGAATGCTGCAGCAGCAACACCATCTTCTCCCTCACCCCCTGCATCCCCCTCCAGGTGGCCCACATACAATGAAAACCGTCCTGTGGATAGGATTAATGTCAGGGGGCTGCCTGAGGGGCATACTAGGGAGCAGGGGAATCATGCACTTCTCTCTCTCCACCTGGCTAGGGAGGAACTGAATGTCAAGAATTGGTTTGGATCTCTCATGCAGGGGGATTTTTACCATCAGTCCTACTCTCAGATTCAGAATCTCATCCTTGTCTTCCAGCGTAGGTATCCCAAGTGGCAGGACACGCAGGCTAGGGCAGTTTGGGAGGCCTTCATGAAGGAGCTAACTGACCTCCTCTCCACCCCCTCATCTGTGGACATGTATGGGGCATTCAGGTGGGTAGAGGAATACAGGGTCACCTCCGTAGACTATGTGGCTGAGACCAAGAAATATGAGCTAGCCATCAAAGCACGTCCTGATGTCCAGCAGCTAGATCACAAGTACTTGCTGCGTTCCTTCCTTGAGAAACTCAAACTTGACAAAAACACCTACGCTATGCTTGCAACGGGAATGGCAAAGTACTGGGAGGACATGAAGGAGGCATTGGATTATATCAAGCTGGCCCTGGCCCCACTAAGCCAGGGGGCCATGGGCACCTCTGTAAAAAGGGTCAGGGGGGAGGATAGGGAGGAGGAGGACAGGGAGAGGGAAGACAGGAGCAAGAGACCTGTAACCATGGCAGAGGTGAAGTCCCTGCTGGGACAGCTGTTTAAGGGCAAGGGCAAGGGCAAGGGCAAGGGCAAGGGCAAGGGCAGGGGCTGGGGCAAGGGCAAGGGTAAGGGGCAGTCTCCCTCCAAGGGGGGCAGCTCCAGCAACAACAACAGCAACAACAATAACAACAACAGCAACAACAACAATAACAACAACAAAAACAACAACAACAACAGCAACAACAACAACAACAACAAGCAGGACAAGGAGGACAAGTCTTCTCAGCGGTGCACCCGCTGTGGCATGAAGTACCACCTGCGGCCCACCTGCCGCAAGAACGTGGACGAGCTGGGGCACTTGGACGTCCTGTGCCACAAGTGCTAAAAGGTTTGATGTAAGATTCTGCGCAGGATGTAAGAATATGCGTTAACCTTAGCTAAAAGGTTTGCGCATAAAAAGTATAAGCATTCGCTTGTACAACTTAGAACCGGCGCGGCGCGGAAGTCATGGGTTCGAAACCTCGTGGGGCCAGTGCCGAGTAGGGATTATTTGGGAGGATCCGCCGGGGCACCGGTCGGACCTAATTAATCGCCTAGCGAGGTACATATCGGACCTTCCCGGGATTAATATCGAATTAGTAATTCGATGCGGAAGTAAACCCTAGTTAGGGAGCCGCTTAATATTCCGCCCCAACGCGCAAAGGTTTTAAGTTGTACAAGCGAATGCTTATACTTTTTATGCGCAAACCTTTTAGCTAAGGTTAACGCATATTCTTACATCCTGCGCAGGATGTAAGAATATGCGTTAACCTTAGCTAAAAGGTTTGCGCATAAAAAGTATAAGCATTCGCTTGTACAACTCCACGGGCCGCCCCACGGTGACCCCAAGGACTGCAAGCGGCCTCCTTACGGCAAGAAGTGTGAGTTACCCTCTCATGCTGGCTTGAGTGTGCCTGCTTCACCTCTTTCATCTGCATGCCCCACTGTCAGAGCAGTGAGCAGTTCTGGAAAGGTGCTACAGCTGGTTTCAGAAGATTACGTCTCTAAACCAACCTTCACATCTATGGTTCCCAAGGTGTGCAGAGTGTCCCCATCAGAGGATGCTCATATCAGTATTCAGGAGCTTGCTTTGCAGTTGCACTTCCTTTATGGGCATGAGGTGAGTGCAGAGGTGGTGGCAGCAGCAATAGGGGGGGCAGCACTCAGACGTGCTTGCCAGGTGGTCAGATCACACTGCCAGCATTGTCAGTTCAATGCACCCAAACCCCCTAAGTGGCATGTAGCTACCCCACCTAAGTGCAAGGGCAGGGTGGTAGGAGATGTCTTTCATATAAAAGGACAATCTTACTTGGCACTTAAAGATGCATGGTCACGGTACACAACCATTGAACCATTACTTGGAATGGACAAAACACAGTTGCTCAGGGCTCTCTTGATTGCTCAGGCCAGGTACTACCCTGTGGAGGCATTATTACTGGATCAACAGTTCACGTGTCTTGCCAATGAACCAGGGTGTGAGTCTATTGATCTGGCTGGGCTAGAAGATCATGAGAGGCAAGGCATCATTGAAAGGGCCATCAGGTCCATTAAAACCCTTGTAGCCAAGGAAGATGGTAATCTGCTGGCTGACAGTGGGTCATATGCTGACCGAGCTCTGTGGTCCACCAGGCTGTGCCAAGCCCTCAACAGGAGGCCACTCATGAAAACCCCACAAGGGGTGATCATTACACCAGATGGATTGCATGCAGGCATTTATCCACCTGAGGTACTAGCCCTATACAATGCACAGCGAGCACATACAGCTAGCAGGTTAGCTGTCAAGGATGCAAAGCATCCACGTCCCACCTTCAGAGAAGGGGATCAGGTCCTATTATACAAGGAGTCGGGACTAGGCAAGGTGGGTACCTGGCATGGGCCAGCCACCATCCTAAAGTTTAATACCACTGGCAGGACAGTGCTGGTTAAACAAAATGACACGGGAAAGATTCACAGGTGTTCACCTCACAGGATGAAATTGTATTTTCCAACTGTGTCAGACGTGGCAGAGGAGGAAGAGCTGTTGGCCGACAGCCCTGTACAGTTGCCTGGCATCCCAGCGTTGCCCAGTGAGTGGTTGTTTGGAACACCCACTGGTGAGTGTGCGAGCCACACCCACTGTGACACCCAGGTCACCCTTGATGATTGTAGGCAGTCACTGCAGGCTTGGTTGGCCCCCTGCAGCAGAGGGTTACAATGGCAAAACAGGTGAGCAGCAACCTCTCACCTCTTCAATTGTGAACACAGCTCAGCCACTAGCTGCATCTTCCAAACGCAGCCTAGCAGAAGCTGTTCGCATTTTACAGTCAGCTCATCGAGCTAAAGCTCAAACTGCTGCAGGATCAGCTAAGGTGGGGAAGGTTGGGCAGAATGACAATAGCCCATTTACGGTTGCAGTGGACACACAAGCCCAGGTCAGCATTATCAGTGCACTGGCTGTGCCCCATATGCCTTTGGAACCTTCACCCTGGCACCATGTGGCTGATTTCTCAGGGCAGTCATCCCTCAAGGTACAAGGTCAGGTCATGTTGACTATACTTGGTATCCCCACACCTTTTCAGGTATTGGAAGGTTATAAAGGTAATGCTTTGTTGGGGGATCCTTTTCTATCTTACCCGGGTGTCATTATTTCCAGTAGTAGACTATCCATCCAGGACCTGGGTGGTGTTGATCTGAATCATTTCAAAATTTCCCTTCAAAAACTTCTTAACACCAACATTGCTTCTGTAAAATTTGCTACCCCCAAGTATGCCCCAGGGCAAGAACCTTGTGTGGCAGACTTGGTTCATAACCAAAAACTTCATCCCACCTCCTTTGGATTGGGCAAGCATGATGTGGCTAAAATGTCTCCTCTTTCTTATGAACAGATAGAGCAAGATTGTCGCACACACATAGGTTTCCTAAAATGGGTGGAGGCCTTCAACAAGGCCAGGGAAGAATGGGTAGTGCCAGATCCTCTTAGCCCCTCTCACACTCCACCTGTCACACCTATTGACAAAAAGCCTGCAGGGTGCAAGCACTTGCGCCTGAAGTTTGTGTGTAAACATAAGCCAGCAGCAGATGGGTCAGTCATTTTCCATGCTAGACCTTGTGTGACAGAGTTCAAGGGCACCACTGATCTGACAGAGGCAGAGTTGTACACGCCAGGCATTCAGCAAACCTCCTTAAAAATCTTGCTGTCTGTCTTTGTGGGTCATCTCAATGACGGGGATAGTTAAGTAATGCAATACGCATTACTTTTGCATACTTGCAAGTATGCAAAAGTAATGCGTATTGCATTACTTAACTAAAATTGGGCCGCGTGGGGAAATCCGGCGTTCCGCACACACCGCTCGTTACCGAGGTGACTCGATTAATTACGACTCGGCTATTCCCAGCCTCGCGCCGTAATTCCTATTTCGACTTGGCCTACCCGGCCTCCGCCAAACATAGAAATCCACAAATATTTCGACTCGGCCTCCCAGGCCTACCCGCCGCAAATATTTCCGTGCCTCCGAGAGGATTCGAACCCGGTACCCCAGGAGCGAACGCCAATCTTAGTTAAGTAACTAAGATGCATACTTGCAAGTATGCAAAAGTAATGCGTATTGCATTACTTAACTAAGATTGGCGTTCGCTCCTGGGGTACCGGGTTCGAATCCTCTCGGAGGCACGGAAATATTTGCGGCGGGTAGGCCTGGGAGGCCGAGTCGAAATATTTGTGGATTTCTATGTTTGGCGGAGGCCGGGTAGGCCAAGTCGAAATAGGAATTACGGCGTGAGGCTGGGAATAGCCGAGTCGTAATTAATCGAGTCACCTCGGTAACGAGCGGTGTGTGCGGAACGCCGGATTTCCCCACGCGGCCCAATTTTAGTTAAGTAATGCAATACGCATTACTTTTGCATACTTGCAAGTATGCAAAAGTAATGCGTATTGCATTACTTAACTGGGATGACTATGTATGTAAGGCTACAGACATTAAAAGGGCCTTCCTGAAAGGCTCACCTGAGATAGCACAACAAGTGTGGCATGGTCAGGTGTATGTGGTCTCCACACCAAGAGTTTGGGCAAAACACATCCCTCAGCAGTACCTGAAAGCTAACATAGGTGTTGAAGGGCTGCAATCAGCTCCTCGCATTTTCAGGATGTCAGCTCAGGCTGTGTTTGAAAAGCTAGGGGCTAGATATGATGACATAGACCCTTGCTTCTTTGTGGTCCCACACCCTCATGGCATACTCACCTTTGTGTGGCATGGGGATGATCAGCTGATTGCTGGGCCAAGGCGTGCTGTAGATGAGTTTATACAACAAGTGTCTCAGCATTTTGAAATTGGCAAGCAAGTAGAGCTGGGCACCACTGCCATAAAATTTTGTGGCACAATGTTACAACTCCAGCAGCAGCAAAACCAGTGGGTGTGTGCACTTTACTCTCCCAATGATTACATGCACAGCTGCTTGGAGGTTTTGCAAACCAAAATCAAACCTGGAGCCTGTCCCACCATTAGAGGCAAGCTGGGGTGGTTGTGCTCAACTTGTGCACCTCACCTGGCTGTGGTTAGCAGAGTTGATGATGATGTCTTGATGCAAGTAGGTCACAAAGCCATCACCAAAACTCTCCAGGAAGGCCCTCCCCTTATCTTGCACTCCTTGGATCTCCACAAAACCATTCACATCCAAGCTATGATGGATAGTTCCATAGAGTCCAGGCAGATTACCAAGTTGCAGGCAAGGGAGTCAGGCTTGTATTTTGTGCAGAATGATGATGCACCATTGTCTCTCATTTCATGGTACAGCCGGTTGCATAGACGCAAGGCTGTCAGCAGCAATGCTGCTGAGTGCAGGGCAGTGGTGTCAGCAGTGCTTCATGCCAGGTACTTGAATCATGTGCTGGTTTGGTTGCAGATGCAAGCAGGCAGCAATGCTGGGGTGGTGGCACATTTGCTCACTGACAGTCAGTCAGTCCTCAGTTTCCTTGCTAACCCCTATGCTGTGCACACTGATCTTGACTGGGTGGTCCTTAAACAGGAGTCCACCTACTGGGAGTCCACCCGTCACGTGGAGGACAAACACAACGCTGCTGATGCACTCACTAAAGTGCCTCAGCAGGCAGCTGAACAATATCAGCTGTTGTACCACTAGTTGAGAGAGAGTTGCCCTGAATTCCGCCATGGTTCTTGCAGGAATGTTGCCTTTATTAAAAATAAGGAACACAGACGTAAGTCACGTCACTTCCAAGACTGCACGCAGCACAGACGACAGGGTCGCAGTGCCAAGAGAACGTGCACGCAAGAACTAGCGTCCCGGTGCTACCAAGTCACACATATAGGATGCTAGGGACGCGTCCAAGTATTCAGCTGCACTGTCACAGCTGAACTATCAATCAATTGATTACACAGACTCTGGCACGCCTTTGGCGCGCAGATCTATCAATTGTCCATACGGCTAGTCCTGTGGACCTATCCGTACACTGCTCAGCATCAATTGTCTCATAGGTCCTGGCGCGCTACAGCACGCCTACCTATCAATTGACCATCAAGTCCTGTACAAGTCCTGTCAACTGTTACGTCCTGGCTCGACTCTATCCCAAACACCTCGCCTAACCTGACCTAAACTAGTGATGAGGCACCTACCTAGGAGTGAGGAGCTATATTGGCTTTAAGACCTAGGACGCGACGACGCTGCTTCTCAATGCATTCCCTTATAATACGCCATATACCGAATAAAACCAGGGTACTACGAAGGAAACACAACTACACTGCCGTGACCCAAGCCTATATGTGTTAATTCATTTAACACACGCCGAGTGCCATTCACGAAGGACAACTGCTGCATAAATGATCGCCGACAGGCGTGTATGCTCGGGCCGACATCGACCCTCGCCCACAGGACCAACGCACGTCCACAAGGTTCACACGCAGGATAAAAGGACCACTACTAAAGTACGCAGCGCGGCGCGACTGCACCGAACCACCATACTGTACAATTGCCACGTCACAAGGCCCGGTACCGACCGGCCAAAAGGTCCTTACTACACGTAAGCCTAGGAAAGTCAGCGAACTGCTCCGGAATGGCTGAGGCAACAAGGGACCTAATTTACGTCCGTAACAACAACAAAAGTTACGCGACGTAACACCTCCCCCCCACAAAGGTAGGGAGCCCTCTCCCTACGCACAGGGAGGAAACCAAGGGATAGGAAACCTAATGCACCCAGCACACACCAACACAATCGGCATGCCATCCAAGATACAAAGCACCAACGTATTAACTCGGTCTCCACCACCACGCCGGGAGGTGTAGGGTTAACCAGCACCAAGCCTGGTGGTAGGTTCCCCTAACTGCCTGGAACAGAGTCCTTGCCGGGGGGAACGGCACTGGGCAGGACACACAGAGTAAACAAATCAGTACCAAGGACCAAGAACGACCAATCAACTGGCCAGAATATGAGGGCGACTCTATATACCGGAGGGACAACACCCTCAGGTCGGGCCTAAGGCCCTCTATCTAGTTGCCATCAGTCTGGTAAGTGCCACGCGAGGCCAGCAGAACATCCAGATACGCCTGGTAGTGGGCCACATCATCGGCATTGTCATGCCTATCTACAGTGAGGAAAACATCGGCCCACACGCCATCAGGAAAAAGACCCAGAAAGGCCCAGTAATACCTATGCTGCGTAAGAACGACCTGGCCACGGGCCCAGTCCAGGAAACCACAGGCAAAGAGGCGTAGGAAAGGCTCTACCGCGATCAAGCAGAGAGCCCGCAGGAGTAGGCGATGGTACCGGATCCGAGAGCGCAAACCCGTCGGGAAGAACAGATCTATACCATGGGCTCCACGTCAGACGGCCACATCCGGATGTGCCGAACCTCACGGAAGCGCCACCGACGGGCACACTGTCGCGACCCGAACGTCTCGAGGTAGTCGCTAGCCCGAGGAGGGGGATGGCCACGGGAGTCCAGACCCTGGCCCGGGATGGGCGCTAGACGACGGGCATCCCACTCTAGGATGGGCTGGAGAACCGTGCTGTACGTAGCACCCGGCACCGCAGGAAACTCTACCGTAAGGGCAGCTGAGGCCATAATGCCCAGAGGCGGAGGGTAAGCCCACTGGAACCCACCGTAGGTGTCCAAGTCATTGTGACGCCTAGCCCAGCGATACAGAACACGCCGAACCAGGATCTCGCCCTGGAACACAGGATCAGCTAAAATAACCATATCGAAAGGAGGCCGATCAGTCTCAATGGGTAGGCCACGGTCCCGCGGCGCCCGACACTCCTGGGAGAACCCGAGGGACATGGGCAAAATGGCAAGCTCGGCGGAGGCGCGCGGCAGGTCACACTGTCGGCAGGCGTGCGCAGACATACCGTACCCAAGGACAGGCGTGTCGCGCGACTCCGGCGTCGCATGCACCACAGAAGCGACCCGATCCCGATCGCCATCGGACAACTCCCGGAGGGAATCAGCAGCGCGGATGGCGCAAAAATCAGGGCCGCTGGCCCGAACAACCGCAGCCAAAGACCGCGGGGCCGAAGGGACGGGGGCCGAAGAAGGGGTAGGAACCGGCACAGACGCAGACGGCGCCGGTACAACAGGGGGTCGCGTCGGACCCGCTGCCGGAGGGGGTCGCGACGGACCCGCCACCGCAGCTGGCGCTCCGGTCTCCGGTGGCGGCGCACCCCCAGGCCACATGTTGAAAACAGGGCCCGTAGGGACAGGCAATCCGGCATACGACTGGTTACCATCCAAGCTCCAGTCGGGCACCTGAATCCTCTGCGGAGGACCACCCTCCCAAAGCCTGGGAAGACCGCCCGGGTCGCTAAAGAAACCCCGCGATGGCGGCGCTGACGCTGTGGGCGGCCCGGAAGCGACGACGGCGGGCGCGGCCGCTGGGGCGGAAGACTCGCGCAGAGGCGCAGGTACGTCGGTAGCAGGCGCAGAGACAGCCGGAGGCGTAGGAGCCGCAGCAACAGAAGAAACCGCAGCTACCGAGGGCTCGCACAGCGCGGCGAAACCGTAGGCGCCGAGGCAACCGAAGGGGAAGGGGGCACAGATACAACAGACACCCCACCTGGCGTGGCTGGAGCATGCGCCTGGGCCGCCATGAAGGCCCCGAAAGCCGCGGTCAGGGACTGGATCTGTGCCTGCATCGCAGAAACAGTCGACGAGAGAGGATCAGGCTCACGATCCGAGCCCAAAGGGGTAGGCTCCACCGACGCGCGCCGGGTCGACCGTGGTGAAGACGGGACAGGGGAAGGAGCCGACACTGAGGAAGAGGACGCTGCAGGGGAGGCCGAATACTCTGGCGTGTACTGTGCCTCGACTGGTGCGTCCGTAGGGGAAGGGTCGCCAAATGCTACTCCCGCTGTCTGGTCCGCGATCTCCATGAACTCGACCGCCCGTAGGAGGTCACAGGGGTTGTCATCTATATCTGCCTCGCCCTCGCCCGGAAGCCTGAGGGGAACACCTCCAGTAGTAAGAGCGGGCTACTAGGTCCCGTACCCGTTTACCACCCTGATGAGCAGCTAAGTCATGCAACTCAAAGAGCAAGGAGGAGCGACAGATAGGAGGGACATACAGGCGCCATTGAGGGGGAGAATCTGCTATTTGCACATATAAAAACCCACCTACAAATTTACAAGGGTGCTTGCCTAATTGTTGGGGAAGGGCTGCAATGGCAGCTAAAGCTTCCGGCTCAGTGGCCGTAAATCTACTAATAAGGCGTTCAAGATCAGAGGTAGGCATCGCTACAGAGGTATCCAGAACAGGTTTAAAGAGGTCTCCTACCGCCTTGCGAAAGAGAAGGGGAGGTCCTAGAGGGACTATGTTATCATAAGACTTTCCTGACCTAGTCGCTATATGGCTAAGCGGTATGGAAATTTTATTTTTCCCCTCCCCCCCCACCGAGACCACAGGAAGGGCCTCACACGGGAGAGAGAGTACTACGTGAGAAAGGAGATCAGGCATGCGAACAGCAGTATGAAAGAGATAGGCATAGGATTCATCATCAGGTAGTTCACCATAAGGGGTTACACCCATAGTAGTAGGAACTAGAGTAGTATTGAGAACATCCAGGTCCTCGAAAAAGGAGTAATCTGCGCGACGGGAGAGTGCATCTGGTACTATGTTATCTACACCCTGAACATACTGAAGTTTAAAAGGGGAAAACTGTGCTAAAAACTCCATCCAGCGCGCTTGACGAGGGGTAAGGTTGGGTTGGGAGAGAAGATGGGTAAGGGGACGGTGATCCGTTTGGATAACTAATCTATAAGGATCTATCTCACAGGGTTCATTCAGGCAGACATCAAATTGAGCACCTTTAAGAAAGTGCTGCCACGCGTGGCAACAATACACCACCGCTAACTCGTCGTCTGTCCCAACTCAGTCCTCACAGGAGGACTGAGTTGACAATTTTCAACCGCGTGTAGCGACTAGGTGGGGGGTCCATCCCAAATGTTTTGATGTGGATCTGGGGTGTACTAGATATCATTTTGTTGGCAAAAATACTGCATATGTGAAAACTTGACCCGAACACCTGAAAATTACACGGACGTTGGGCGCCCCTCGCGAATTTGCATTTTTCGGGATAAGAACGAGTGGGAAAAATTTAATCAAATCCTGGTGCATGAAGAAAAAATATAGGCATGTAAACAACATAGTTCTTGAAGCGTGGCAAAAAACTGGGCTCCATTTGGCCACTGCAACTGCCTGAAACAATTAAAAAACTCTCAGTCCTCAGGAGAGGAATGGGGCTTTTGCTAACTTTGCTAGCATGTAAGTGCGGTCATACTACATCACCGTGGCCACCAACCATCCCAATCAACTCATTTCCCTTCAAGCATTACAGGACAACACACTTGCATCATCATACTTCAGGTATATCATACCTTATCATGTAGTGAGAGCCTATGCATGCATGTAGGGAATGGGCTTGGATACCTACCAACAAAGGGTTATGTTATAAGTGTCAACCACCAATATAATGGGTAGGTTAAGCATATTTCCATTGTTTCAAACAACAATAGATATGGCTATAACTGTTTTGCCTTGCCATGATGTGGCCAACATAGTTGCTGGCACATGATGGCAGTGGTTTGTCACCAAGACTTTTCACTCACCCGTAAAAGCTTGAATGCACCCTTGACGCAGCCCGTGGCCACACAATCATGCAGTATGAACGTAGCAAAAGAATAACTAACATCTATGAAGGTGTTTAAACCTGCACAGCTCCTAAAACCCTGCACAACTACACTGGGTTAAGGCAAATGCCTGCTAACATCATCTGAAAAGGGGGTTTTAGAGAGGGGCAGGCAACGGTCAAGAAAGAGCATCAAGACTTGAACCTGACAACGCCTCGCAAGCTTAAACTCATGTACGAACATCAAGGAACGAAGAGGCAACGATTATCCGGCTTTACCTGGCACGGCTGGCGTTACCTTGGCCCAGGCGGTGCCCGCAAAAGTGGCACTTTGCGGCACATAGACCATGACGTGACAGAATGGTCGAGATCATCAAATCTATACTGTCACTCAATATATTCTAATGCAACTCATGTTAACATGTAGAAAGAAACCTATCAGCCATTGAAATTGCGCCGGAAAGCAAGCGCAGTAATCAATTCCGTCGACCTGCCTTATCGCAGTTTTTTCCAGCAAGAACAGTGCCGACACTGGGTAAATCGCATCCCCGCGAGCTAAAAATTGATTTATATCATCTTTAGGGCATTTTAAATCTATTTACTGAGTTTGGACGGCTAACTCGTCCGCAAACGTAAACTGCATGCATGGGCGCGAGCCGCCATGGCTAGGTCGTGCATTTCCGGAACTCGCGTTTCACGTGGAAAAGTACCCTTACCACCTGTACTTTGACCGTACAGTTAGCCGCGCATACCAAATCCAAAAAAATCCCAAAAATATGTCCAAGAAAGATCTTTTCACGTAGTATTTGAATAAATTTTGAGAGAATTTTTTTGTCAAACATTCTGACCGGGGCGAATTTTCTACGAAACCCAAAAACTCGGTCCTCTAGAGAGGACTGAGTTCAACTCAGTCCTCCGTAGAGGACCAGGGACAGACGACGAGCTAAGAGTTCCTGCTGGTGTACGGGATAGTTACGCTCCGCAGGGAGCATTGTCCTAGAGATATACTCAATTGGCTGTAAGCCCTGACCCTGATCCTGGAGAAGGACGCCCCCTATAGCTACCTTACTAGCGTCTGTAGCTACCACAAAGGGTTTAGTAGTATCCGGTAGGATGAGTACGGGAGGAGAGAGGAGTAGGGATTTTAGACACTGAAAAGCCGACTGACATTCACTACTCCAGGCAAAGGGGATATCCTTCTTTAATAAATGATTAACAGGGGCTGCTATAGTTGCGAAACGCGGGATAAAACGCCTATAGTAAGAGGCAATCCCTAGAAAACTACGTACACCTTTAACGTCGGTAGGGGTAGGCCATTCCTGAATTGACTTAGTTTTATCCGGGTCGGTAGCGACCCCGGCATCTGACAAAACGTGTCCTAAAAATGGTACACTCCTACCAGAACGAACTTTAGCACGGCGAGCCCACAAGGAATTTTCAGACATTATTTCTAAGACTTTCTTTAAATCACGTAGGTGCGTTTCAAAATCAGGGGAGTAAATAAGGATATCATCTAAGTAAGCCTGAGCACAAGAACGATCGTGCTCAGATAAAGAAACAGAGGAGAAGGAAGGATCCTTTAAATCAGATGACACTTGGGGAAGGTGAGAATTACCCATAACAGGTCTAAGCACTTCATTCATTAACATTTGAAAAGAGGCAGGAGAGTTACAGAGTCTCATGGCCGCTACTCTAAACTGATAATGACCAAAAGGGGTAGCAAAGGCGGTTTTACGGCAATCCTCAGGCGCTATACGCAGTTGCCAAAAACCATCCGCACAATCCAATACTGTGAAACAAGTGGAACCTTTAACCTTATTAATTAAATATATCATCAATACGAGGTAGAGGGTATTTAGACTTCACAGTAATATCATTCAACTTCCTATAATCAGTAACTAGGCGAAACTTGCCATTTGGCTTAGGAACTAACAGGACACCAGCTGAGTAGGGGGAGTTACTAGGCTCTATCAATCCTGCTTCTAATAGTGACACTAAAATCTGTTTTAGTTCCTTTAACTCGGTAGGGCCCATTCTATACATCGGAGAGTGCGTAGGAACTGCACCGTCCTTAATAACTACACGGTGTAAAACAGAACGAGGAGGAGGATAAGAAGGACTCTTTTCTTCAAAAACTTTGGAGGAATCTATCACAGCCATGTATCTTACTATTTCGTTTTCAGTAAATCCCACTCCTATTGTATCCACTGGGTTTACATCTATATCCACACTATTATTAGTGATAGGTATCTCCTGTACTTCTAACTGAAGGAACATACATAATAAATATCCATATTCCTTTAATTCAGATCGCAACTCATCATTGGACATTAATACTTCAGGTATAGGTCTTACAGGAGGATCAACAGGTGTAGGAGGAGTAATATCTACCAAGGATAAATTTTCTACTCTATAATGACGTTCCGGTACCCAGTAGTAAGAGCTATCTGGAAACCAAATGACCATGGTAACATAATTAATAGTAATCTTATTATCCTGGTGCCAATCTAATCCTAGTAATACATCAGCGGTAGTGATAGGGCCTATATAGTGGCCGTCAGGTTGACAGTACGTCCTTGTATGACCAGGGGAAGGGACACCGTACCCGGGGAATGACTGGTGCGACCGTCAGCATAATGGACAGTGACAGGCTTGGTGTGAGGGATAGGGACTAGTCCTAAACGCCTAACTAGGGCCTCGCTCACAAAGGAGCTAGCCGCACCGCTATCCACTAACACACAGACATTCAAAAGTTCATCAGCATGCAAGAAGGGGTCTACAACAGTGTGGGGAACGGTTAAGCCACCATTCAAAAACATAAGAGGACGAACACGTAAGGGTAGGGATGATTCAGCTCCTACAGAAGTTATGAAAACAGGCAGGCAAAAATTATTATCTGGGGTACTATCTAAGGACCTGTCCAGGTTACCCCCGGCTGACAGGCCTACTGTTCCCCCTCCCCCCCCACATCCATTGGGACTAACCCCGAAGAAGTCCCTGGCGAAAAAGCCACTGCTGGAGGGTCGCGAGGGAGCGAAGAGGGTGCAGGAGCCTGATTATCATAGGGGAACCCTGAGGGTCCTATCTGCACAACAGTCAGCCTACTAGGGGTAGCTGAGGGAATGCGTCCTGGAGTGGGACGAATAGGAGCACGCTGAGGGGTACGAGGAGGGCGAGCATCGGGATGAGGGGGAGCACCAGAAAGGAACTTGGGGCACTCCGCCTTAAGATGGCCCACCTCATGACAATGATAACACGAGATGTGAGACACATCCAATGCAGATATATCTGTAACGCAAATATCGAATTCTTCTACATATGCCTATTCTTATTCAGGAGTGCGGACAAGGTTATGAACCCTAGTACACAAAGGAGCATGAGCAAACATGCAATCAGCAACACGGAGGAGATGGGTAGGAAGAGGAGTGGTAAAGAAATCTGCTACTCTTAATAGACGCTGTCGCACATGCTTGAGGGGCAGATCAGTGAAACGGTAGGCAGAGAACTGGCGTTTTACCTCACGTAATAAGGGTCTACTGAGGCCTTGAAGGAAACGAGCACGTACTTCTGCGCCCGACAAATCCCTAATTCGTACCATCTGTGTATCAAATTCTTTCATATATTCCTTAAACGGTTTAGTACCTTGCTGCAAAGTACCAAAGGCTAATCTATCCTGCCAATCTGCATCAGGAGGAACTAAATGGCTCTCTAACCGCTAAAACAATCCTGCTACTGAGTTAGGGTAGGCATGAGAGGCCAAGGATTCGCACTGGATGAGGTTGGCAAGCTCAGGGGTAATACAGGTAGTAAGATAGTGAGGGACTAAAACAGCATCAGGGAGACGCCATCTATTATGATTTTGCCACGACTCTGTGTTCTGGGTAAGCAACATAATAAAAGTGAAAAACTGTTGAGGGGTAGACTTGACATCCAACTTGGGAAGGTTAGCAAAGAGGGGAAGAGCAGGGGGCTTAGGAGGATGGGAAGGATCAGATTTACCCATAGGACCACTGTCTTCCACTGCCACATAAGAGGGATAGAAAGAAGGAAGAGGAAAGGCTTTGGATAGGGGTCTAGAAGGGGCCACCGTTTCAGGATGGTGCCCATAGGAGAAGGGAACAGTATATTGTTCACGAAGGGAGGAGTAGGCAAAATGATCATAATTTCTGTCGTCTAGAGGCATGGTGCTGAAATCACTATTAACTTCTAACTCTGCTACGCGGGAAGGAACCTGGGCAGCCTCGTAGGCCCTGTCAGGGTAGGACCAAGAAGCAGGAGGAGGAAAGGGAACTGCGCTAGGGCGACCAGACGGGCCTACAGGGGCAGGGTTACGACCCATGTTATGAGCAGGGATAGAAGGAACAGGATGAAAGATCATGGTGAAAGAAGGGTCTTCACTAAATCTAACATGCATACGTTGTTCAAAGGTAGGAGGGGTGACAGAGGGACGACGATTATTATTATTATTATTATTATTATTATTATTATTATTATTGTTGGCATTATTAGAATTATTAGTGGTAGGTATAGGTGACATCTCTCCACCCACTAGATCCATGTTCAGTTTGAGGAAAAACAATTAAGGTTGCAATAAGGAAAAGGACAAAGCCCTAATTTAAAGCAAGGAAAGAAAAAAGGAAAAACTTTTAATGTCCTAAGAAAGGAAAACAAGTAAAATCAATCCTTTTTAACAACAGGAATGGATAGGGAGCCAAACTCTAAGGTGAGAGGAGTATCTACACTAGAGGAGGATGACACCGTAGGACGAGGGGGAGATGGAGGTGGTGTAACCAAAACAAGGCTATCTACCGAAGGGCGAGCAAGAGGAGCAGGACGAGAATGGAGGCCTACATCTGATTCACTATGAGTTAAAAGGTAGGTCTGAGTTTCTTCAAAGGACATAAACTTCTTATATTTGGGGACAGTATATGTACGCGACTAAACGAACTTCCTAGCATCGGCCCACGATAAGAAAATAGATGCCCATTGAGGGGTAATAACTACGTAGTACTTATTTTGCTAAGCTATTATTACTAGTCGAATGAGAAGGAAAAGAACGTCTTGGGGGTACAGCACCTGAGGTAGGGGCTGCAGGAAGGGTAGAAGTATAGTGACAGGGGGAGGACGTATTGGCTCACTGGCCCGTTGCTGGGCAGCCCTAACCTTAGGGGTATCAGTAGGGTTACCTTGTACATTGAAGGCAGGGGTAGGGGAAGACCGATCAGGTTTCATAGGCAATAGTAGGCACTGATATGGGAGTCGTTGAAAGATGGCGCCCAAATGGTCGTCGATGACCAACGCCGTAGCCGAGGAACTCCTGCTGTGGGGTACAACACCAACCACAAGGGTCTAAACAAAGGCATATACATCCAAGCGTAAAAGAGAGTGGAAGGCGATGAACAACGTTCTAGCATCGGCGACTAGCCGAATCTATTCCTAGGCACTTTCCTATTCTAGCCGAATCTATTCCTAGGCACTTTCCTATTCTAGCCGATTCCTAATGAACGGATAGGAGGCACTTGAGGTGGAGGAGGTCCTACCTCTCCTCCCCCCCCCACAAAGCATCTATGATGCTCGCCTAGAGCTAACGAGCATATAAGAAAACGCAGCAGCGTGCACGGAAAAGAGGTGTAGTCTAAAGGGACGCTAATCGTCCCACTATCCATCCCTATTATTGAACCGTCAAACCCACTATCTAACGTCAAACAGCACCCAGCAAGGAAATGCACACACAGATGGAAAAGGAAAAGGAAAAGGAACTAGCTACGTGAGGAGTTCATCCGCTTTGAGCAGGTCTAACTTCTAGGCAGGGCGTGTCCCGAATCGGGCAGCACTACCCCCCTAGCTTGACGGCGACCCGCCCATTACCTGTCAAGAGGTTGTCTTCTTCTGTGCCCTGGCCGCGGAAGGCCTCTGGCGTATAGGGTTGCAAGGGAACTTCGTCGCGTCTACCTAAACCTCCGCTACCATTGTTACGTCCTGGCTCGACTCTATCCCAAACACCTCGCCTAACCTGACCTAAACTAGTGATGAGGCACCTACCTAGGAGTGAGGAGCTATATTGGCTTTAAGACCTAGGACGCGACGACGCTGCTTCTCAATGCATTCCCTTATAATACGCCATATACCGAATAAAACCAGGGTACTACGAAGGAAACACAACTACACTGCCGTGACCCAAGCCTATATGTGTTAATTCATTTAACACACGCCGAGTGCCATTCACGAAGGACAACTGCTGCATAAATGATCGCCGACAGGCGTGTATGCTCGGGCCGACATCGACCCTCGCCCACAGGACCAACGCACGTCCACAAGGTTCACACGCAGGATAAAAGGACCACTACTAAAGTACGCAGCGCGGCGCGACTGCACCGAACCACCATACTGTACAATTGCCACGTCACAAGGCCCGGTACCGACCGGCCAAAAGGTCCTTACTACTCGTAAGCCTAGGAAAGTCAGCGAACTGCTCCGGAATGGCTGAGGCAACAAGGGACCTAATTTACGTCCGTAACAACAACAAAAGTTACGCGACGTAACATCAACGTCCTGCGGACTATCAAAGTGACACTTGTACATCCTGTGTCCGTACGCGCCCACAGTGGCGCGCCGGGTACTGTCGGCACAGCCTAGGAAACGTCATAACTTTTACGTTCCTTAACCAAATGAGGTGTTCAAGGTGCCGTTGGAAAGAGCGTAACAATCTCTATCCATCTAACGTCAATCCTTTACGTTGACTCCAATCCCTTCTTTTCTTTAGGGACCACATCCCCTGCCAGGGACCCTTGAAGTAGCTTGAAATGTCCTTCGCTCCAGCTTGAAGCTTGAACAGATGTCTTTAATGGCCATTGCCATTCCCCCAGCCCTTTCTTTTAAGGAACTGGAAAAGAAACAGATCTGCCACAGGGAAAACCATTCCATGAGCAATGGATAAAAACCTATGGAAGTGGCATTACAGAGTACCACCAGATATTAGAACACACAAAATTAAATACATACAGGTTAATTCTATGAGGTCTTCTCCAGGAATTAATCCCATCACCTCGGTAGAGCCTCCAGTACAATGACCTTCTGGCGGTGAGTTACATTAATCCCAGATACTAATCCCATAAAACCCAGTACATATTCAATATAAGTACAATAAATCCATGACAATTAAAATACCACTTGACAAAGTAAGGCGTATTACAATAGTTTGCCTGTCATTCTCTCAACAGGGGTCTATTGGCGCCCGTCTTACGGCGCCCGTCTACTTGCCAGATGGTAAACTGCCACAGCAAACAAATGACAAAATGAAACACATAGGCAACAATTAAATCCTGCCCTGGGGAACTAGGGAAGTCTGAACAGGCAAACACCTGAACAGGCCAGCTTGTAGAAACATAATACCAGGGAATCGAACCCCGCCCTATAAACCCCAGAATGAAGGTTCCCAGACCATTGTGAGAAGTATGTACAAATATACATTTCTTTTAAAATAGAATACATGGTCTGTAATGGACCTGTCAACCTTGTGTAGTCAACAGCATGAACCCCAGCCAAAACCTGGCTGTATCCTGATTAAAATCAGAGTGAGTGTACCATGGTCCATGAGCCTTAGTACAGACTAAAATACAGGTATTATGCCAGTCACAATGCTGACACTACCACACAATCTGCTCTCCAATGCCCTATAACCAGGCACCAGCTTAGACAGCTTGCTGAGATGGGTCCATCAGAGACTGAAGAACCTTGTATTGCACTGCTGCCTTCTGCACTAGCTTGGTCAAAGCATCAGCAGGATTGTCAACCCCAGGGATATGCTCAATATTGGCCAAGGAGGACAATTCCTTAAGAAGGAGATAATCCAAGTCCCTACTTCTGGCCATCTGCCTGTGCACAAACTGCACCATCCCCATGGAGTCTGTTTTAGAAGAGTGGTAACCTGAAGTGGCCAAGGAGTGTTAGAAGTCATCTGATGAAGCAACTCCTTCAGATAAAGGCTTGTGTGAATGCCTTCACAAATAGCCCTGCATTCTGCCACATCACTGCTGACAGCCACCCGTTTGTGCAGGCGACTAAACCAGCTCACCAAACTCCCCAGGCCTTCCTGTCTGAGCACAAAGAGCCCTGCAGCCCTGCCCCTGACCTTGGAGACCTGCCTGCTGTCCATTGAGCTATCCACATACAGCTCCATGCAAATGGGTTGTGATAAATCCACTGCAGACAACAGAATGCCAGATGAAGCCCTGACCTGATCAGCCACCTTGGCAGACCCTAGCTCCATCAGCATGTCATCAGGCAACCTGGCTATGACCATAAGGTCTGGCCTGGAAATGCCTGCCACCCAAGCAACCATGCCCCTCACCATGGGACACAGTGCCTGTGTGATGACTGGAGGAAGCTTGCTAATGAGGGTCTCTTGATAATCATTGCCCCCCACCAGCAGCATACGCCACTCCCCCCCTTCTTCACCAGTGTGGCCTCCATGCCCACAAACAGCAGAGGCTCATTCTCCACCTGCCATTGCTCCCTACCCAGAGGAAACTTGGACTTAATGATGGAGATCAGCTCCTTAAGCCACGACGTGGGAGCCAGCAGTGTAGGTCATCCCCGTGCAGCGAAGCATACACTGGTAGGCCTTCCCATTGCCCCAGAAACAGACAGGGGTCTACAGGAGAGACCTTCAAGTTGCAATGCTCCTTCAGGAAACGGTTGAGAGTCTCCCTCCAGATTATTGGACTTGACCTCAGGCCCTCCAGGCCCTTGAGGATTTTAAGGAACTCAGTGTGAATGTCCCTTTTCCATACAGCAGGCACCCTGACATAGAAAGGCGTCTTGCCCTCCCACTTTTCCTGTGCCACATCTGCATCCCCTCCAGAAATGCCCTCTTGAAGTCTACCACCACTGAGCCATAGTCCAAGCCCTTGTTGAGAAGGCCTAGAAATACACACAGCAGCAGCCTCCAAGTGTCATGCAGCATGCCAGGGGTATACAACTCCTCAGCAGTGCACTCACCAGTACCCTTGAACTCATTCAGCACTGGCCTGACATGTGGTACCTTGACCCCGTCCACCTCCTTCATCTTGATGACAAACTTGAGCTTGAGTAGACGTCGTGCAGGAGGCAGGTCATTGACAGGTTCCACGCATTTCTTGGAGATCCAGTCCTCCCCAGATTTAATCAGACCCAGTGTGACCTGGGGACACATAATGGGAGAGGACATGAGCTTCACCAGGCCTTGGTAGTTGATAGGGCTGTGTCCAGCAAGTGAGTGAGGACCAATGCCCAAACTGCTTGGATGACTAGCAGCTGGCAATATGAGGTCATCAACCAAGGGCTCCTGCCCCTGGCACACTTGCACACGCTTAACCGACCTGGTTACTGCACGTGATAGGTGAGTGGTCCTGAAATTAATCAGTGGGACCTGACCAGCCCCTTCCTTAGTCAGGAGAGAGGACGTGATCACTACCCCATCCTGGCATAGGAAATTCTGCCCCAGAAGAGCAGGTCCCTGATAGCCCTCCAAGACACAAAAAGCAGTGTCCTGTCCAAGGATAGGAATAGATACCTCACCCAGTACCTTCACGTGTACCCCGCCACTGAAGTCAGACACAAACTGATAGCTGGGTTCAGTCATGCTGTACCCTGCTGCAGCTCTGGTCCCAATGATGGAAACCTGAGAATTAGTGTCTACCTCTAAGGCAGTGTCCAGCCCCAGATTGCCATGCCACCTGAGCTTGGCTACCTTGGGCTGCTTCTTGGCCCTTTGCAGAGCCCCAATCAATCCAGCCAAACTTGTCCCCCTGGGCTTGGTTAGAGCCTTGGGCTTGACAGTTGACTCCCCAGCTGTTGACCTTGCAGCCTGTTCAACAAGTACCTCTGCAACCTGGCCAGGGCTGACAGATTCCCCTGCAACAGATGTGGTCGTTGCGTCAGTGATGTCACTTGGGACCTGAAAATCCTGCAGATCCTGTGAGCCTTGTGCCTGACTGCCCTCATTCATCAGGTTAGGCTTGACATATGACCAACTCAGCCGGTGCACATGCTTTGGTTCGTCCTCCATGCTGACCAAGCATGCGTGGCTAGCTTCATCAACCTGGGTAACCACCCCAGGACTCCAGCTACCACGTTTGCCATAAAGGCTAGGTTCCTTCCAAGCTAGGACCTTCTGACCCACTTGTGGCTCCAGCATCTTCCAACCCCGGTCCTTCTCCCTCAGCTTGGCAAAGGTGACATGTGCAGCATGTTTCCAGCCCTCCAGCACATGTGGTGGGCACAGGCCATGATATAGACCCATTGGGCTGACAGCAACTCCATCATAGTAGAAATTGACCCTGCTGTTCAGCTGCTGCTCCACGTTCCTCAGCCATGCACTCCTGACAAGTGCAGGTGCAGACAAGGGTACCCAGTCTTCAGAGATGATCAATTTCTTGACCTCCTGGATTGCCCTCTCTATAGCACCCTGCTGCCCATGAGCCTCCCTAGGTGTAACCAGCAACTCAGGAAGGGTGGGATCACCCTTGAGATGCTGAAACTGCATGTCCACCTGGATCCTTGTGGTAGGAAACTTGGCTCTTACATTCTGCAGGGCAGCCAGCAAGTACCTGTTCTTCATAGAAGGTAAATGCTCTAGCACCTTGTACTTTGTGTACCTGTCCACGCACACCAACAGTTGCATGCCCCTGATGTGTTGGATATCACACTGCAGATCACCAATGCTCTGAGGTAGAGCTTTGGCATGTGATTTCCTGGGCTTGTTGGAGGACAACTGGCACTTACACCGTGAGGCAGCTTGCTGACACGCCTTGAGAAGGGGTGCCCTGCCCATACGGAAGGCAAAGTTGTTTGACAGAGAAGTGGCATGCCCAAACATGTTGTGGATTCGGGCACCCAACTCCTGGTACACGGAGGAAGCAGTCCCTGGCACAGTCAGGACTGTGCTGTCAGGTTGTCCAGCATCACCATGCTGACTTCCATCCTGTTCTGACTCAGAGCCTGAGTCACCCTGCTCATGCCCAACACCTGGACCGCCAGCAGGGACCACATGCATACCACCAGAGGCCTTCACACCCCTCTGTGGTTGTACATTGGTTTCTCTCAAAATGAGAGGTCCACCCTCGTGCCCAGCACGAGGATGCATGGGGTCAGACATTCTTACAGCTGCACCAGCTGTCAAGGACGTCTTCATAGGAACCTGTACCTCTCCAGGTGACCTGGGGCCACCCTGAACCTGGAGATCACCCTCTTGTTGCCCAGATATAAAATCTGCATTGGAGCACCTGGCCTCCCCCTTGGGTGAATTAAGGTGTGTAGGGTTGGCCTCAGACAGTCACTGCTCCTTGTTTTCTTCTTGCTGACTGCCCTTTGAAGGCTGGCCTGCCTGGGTCTTCTTGTTGTTTTTGTTGTTGTTATTCTTGTTGCTGCCCTGGCCCTGGGTCGTCTTGAAGCTGGGACACTCCTTCTTGATGTGCCCCCACCCCTTGCACAGGTAGCATTGGATCTTTGACTTGCCCTGGCCACCGCCCCCGTTGTCAGATGCGTTGCCCTGCTTGGGCTGACCACCCACCCGCCTGAACACCGACTTGGAGTGTGACCTCCCGTCAGGGTCGGGTGAATGATTGGCCTTCCGCTTGTTGTGGTTGCCCCTACGCCCTCCTTGGCTTCTGTCAGCCTCAGACGATTTGGAGCCCCCCTGGGTACGCCCACCTGCATGGGTTGCCTTCACTGCTGGCACTCCACCCTCAAACAGCTCCTCTGCCTCGAGTGCTTGTTTGATTATGACCTTGTAGGCCTTGAGGGTTGAGTGTGGGGCACACATGACCTTTAAGATCCACGTGTGGCCTTATCCAGCCCAGAGACCTTCAACCAGTTGGTCAGGGCTATGTTGTCTGCCACGTTGAAACCGTGGGCCCTGCCTTCCTCAACCATTTTGCAATAGCTAAGGAAATTCTGGATGAGATCCCCCTTGACCTCCCACCCTTGATACTTGTCTTGCCAATGGATGCCGACCTTCTTGCGCTGGTCTTCAAGCAGCTCCTTCAGCTCAGCTACATATACTGCCCAGGCCTTGTTGGCCTTCTTGCATTCCCTGGTTAGGTCCTTGATCTGATCAGTGCACTTGCCAAACGTGCTGCTGCCTATCCAGATCTGATAGTAGTTGGTACCCCCGTACAAACTAGGAAACCCTTCCAGCCCTTCTACAAACTCTTCAGCCTGCTTAGGCTTGGAGTCTGATGTTACAGGTTGCAGCTGATTAACAATTAATAAGCCCTGAGTGGTAAGGTCAAAACCATGAACAGCTTGTGTATTATTATTAACAGGTACATTGGTAATCTCGCCGGTAACCCCCACGTCATCTACGTGAGCGGTCCCACTACCTGCACCTCCATTATTACCACTAGCTGGAGCACCCTTGCTACGGCGCCCGTCCGCCATGATGAACAACAAGCTGTCTTGGCAAACACCAGATTAAAGCAGCAAAAGAAAGTATGTACAACTGTCGACGAATGCCTCCTGCACCGGTGTCGCCGCCGCCCCCGCAAAACGCCGCTGAAAAGTCGACTAAACGCCGACGAGCACTGGAAAAAATTGGCCGACTTATTCAGTAGTCGAGGCCCCGGAAATCGCAGTACTCATATGTAAACTCAGGATCCTCCATTTCCGGCGTGTGAGCCGGACCTGCACCGGTATGAATCAAAACCGGTGTGTTCGCCGGGTTTTGCGTCGGATCGAAAATTGCGATGCGCCGACGCGCGACGAGACGAAGAGGATGAGTAAAAATGGAAGGCAACTTCCAGCCTGCGGGAATCCACTCTCGCAAGGCCGAGAGAAATGCGACCAGGTTTATAAGGACCTGTCGCTCGCGAGTGCGAACGCCGCGTGTAAGCAGCGAAAGCAATGCGATGTCCTGAAACAAGTTTGTGGTGACCACCGGCGCGCCCCCCGTGCGCGTCGAGGCCCAGTTTTGCAAATTGCGCTGGTATCCGGTGAGCGAGGAAATTGCGTTGTCCAGCTCCTCGATGGCGGTGGTGACTTCGTTCACCGAACGCAGTCCGCCTCGGACCTGAACCGTAAAAGCCAAAAGAATATTTCGGATTTGGTCCAATTGCCCGCGAATCGCCGGCACCAGCTGCGGCAGACGGGGGTCCTCAGGAAAATCTCCCAGCAGCGGGAGAGCTGCGCGCTGTCGACGATGTAATTCGTCGAGGGAAACCGTGACTTCGTCAAGAAGTGCTTGCCACGATGGCGCAGCCGGCCTTGGCTCGCGCGGACGCGGAGCCGGTAATGGATCAGCCGGCGGAGCAGCTACCTCCTCGTCGGTGGGAATGCGGAATTCTTCAGAATTTGGCATGATCGTGAAAAGGCGAGTAATACGAGTTGAGAGAGAGTTGCCCTGAATTCCGCCATGGTTCTTGCAGGAATGTTGCCTTTATTAAAAATAAGGAACACAGACGTAAGTCACGTCACTTCCAAGACTGCACGCAGCACAGACGACAGGGTCGCAGTGCCAAGAGAACGTGCACGCAAGAACTAGCGTCCCGGTGCTACCAAGTCACACATATAGGATGCTAGGGACGCGTCCAAGTATTCAGCTGCACTGTCACAGCTGAACTATCAATCAATTGATTACACAGACTCTGGCACGCCTTTGGCGCGCAGATCTATCAATTGTCCATACGGCTAGTCCTGTGGACCTATCCGTACACTGCTCAGCATCAATTGTCTCATAGGTCCTGGCGCGCTACAGCACGCCTACCTATCAATTGACCATCAAGTCCTGTACAAGTCCTGTCAACGTCCTGCGGACTATCAAAGTGACACTTGTACATCCTGTGTCCGTACGCGCCCACAGTGGCGTGCCGGGTACTGTCGGCACAGCCTAGGAAACGTCATAACTTTTACGTTCCTTAACCAAATGAGGCGTTCAAGGTGCCGTTGGAAAGAGCGTAACAATCTCTATCCATCTAACGTAAATCCTTTACGTTAACTCCCCTTGATGAACCCGTATGGCAAGCAGGCAACCCTGCCCCATCGGGGGGACGCCTAGCAGGGTCCTGTTCACCAGGGCCGCCTAGGTAACCCAGTACCCCTTGGGCAGGTCAAGGGGTAGGTTGTGGCTTCCAGCAAGGGGGTTGGTTGGAGTCTGTTTTCATGCATCTGCGTGCCCTATGCCAATAAAATCTGTTTCGATTTTTTCAACACCAGGGAATTTCGTTATGCACACCTTCATAGGTGGGCAGGGGATGTATCTCACACTTTTTCTCCACTAGGGTTGTATGCCTTGGTGGATTGGCCTTGAGCTCAGTGGCTCAGGTGCCTCCCATTCAAGTGGAGGGTCAAAGCTCCCTTGACAGGTGGTTACCCAGGACCCCAGTTCACTGTGGATCTCCTGGGCCATCTGGCCTCACTGTTCAGTGGCAGTAAAGGCATGGGTGCTGTCATGTTGTCTAGTACAACGTGCTCAGCACAGGTGCAGGATGAAATATTCCTGTCACCTGTCACCAGGAATTCAGCCACCACTGTGCAGGGCAGGGGTGGCTGGTCCTCACACGTTGTGCAGGTGCAACGTGGACAGGTCCAGGATGTCATAGTCCTGTCACCTGTCACTAGGACTTCAGTCACCTCTGTGCAGGGCAGGGGTGGCTGGTGTTCACATGTTGTGCAGGTGCAACATGGACAGTGCAGGGTGCAATAAACCTGTCTCCTGTCACTCCTCAGGTTGCAGGTAACCTGAGCTCAGTTGACCCAGCCTGGCTGGGTATTTTTTCTCTGAGTGGGCGATGATGATGGAACAACATGGAACCTCTTAAACGGTTACCTTGGCATTTTCGACAATGGCTCTCTTGGCTGGTGATGCACTCCCTGGATAGGCAGACAGGCATAGCTATCTCCCTTGTGAGCTCGCGAGGAGGAGGAACTCCCCGGGCATGTTGAGCTAAACGTGATGCCATCACAAGTATTGCACGAGTTCTGGGGCCCATCTTTTTCAGTCCAGATGTTGCAGTATGGGTGTCAGTTGCTCAGCACCTCAGTCAGCTTGGAGTCAGTCTCCTAGCTGGGCAGGATCAGGCTTGAAGTCGCTAGCCTTCAACCTGAAAGGAAAACATAATGGGAGTTAGATGAGATGCTTAGGCTGACACACGGATTTCCGGCCTGCGCGCCGCGTATTGCCTACCGCGGCTGAGCGGGACACCTCAGTACTGTACGGCAGGGTGTACGGTACTGAGGCGTCATGTGGACTGACGTGCAGTTAGTGCCAGACTGTTCCTAGGTGCTAGATCGACCCGCCAGGTCCGGTGTAGCCGGGCCTGACGGGCCGAGTCTTAGCTGGTCGCTAGTGACGTGGTCGCATGGCATTGCAGTGTCCAGTTGTCCACTGGTAGGTGCTGCAGGTAGCACTGCCATAGGCATATAGGCGTAGCACTGGGGAGTGCCGCAGCACCCGAGTTTGCCCAGACGTTCCATTCTGAGCCCTCAAGCTTACACTACTCTCATTGTATTATTGCTAATACAACCATCCTTCCATTTCAGCTTTCGGCAGTTGTCCATCGTCGTTAGACTCGTTCCAACTCCCGAAGAACATGGGGATTTTCCTAGAGTTGGTTGCGGAGGACTTCAAGGTTTTGTGGGAGGGGTATTACATTTGCGATGTACTGGATGACGTCAAGGGGGTGTACTATCCCAAGTGGGTGAGGTCAATTCTGGCTGGCATAGTTCATGACTACCCAGCATTCGCCAAGGCGTTGAACATTCCTGATGCAGGGTACTACCAATGTGTCCTCTACGGTGACCAGTGGCGTGGGGTGTACGTTTCCCAAGGTCGTATAGTTCTCCTGGGCAACGACCGCATGTTTTCCGAGGATGACCCTCGCCGTCCCACCCATGCTCCTGTTGTTGAGGAGATGGACTACGCTGCCTACGTGAAGTATTGCGAGGACCTAGGAAACCAGCCTGAGCCATTTCGCATGCTGGAGTACTGGCAGGAGCTACTCATTCGTCATTTCATCGACGAGTTCCACCTGTGCCCCAACAACTTCAAGCGCGTCATCCATTGCACCAGCGGTAAGTTCTACCTCATGATGCTAGATGTTTCTTGTGATGCATGATTAATGTTGGCTGCCCTCTTGTGTTTCCTATATTGAAAGCTAATTAGGTAATGCGTACTTGCTTTTTTTTTTAAATTGAATCGAATGCAGGGAAGGCTATCACTACGTCAATCCGGGACAAGCTGAAGGCCCTGGACCTCAACCTCGAGCTCTGGAGGCCAGAGGGAGGCCCCTCGAACGGCCGCAAAAGGAAGACACCAGCACCACGCCCCACCTTCCAGCTGTCGGCTGACGAAAAGGAGGATGTTCATCGTAAGTCTCACATTTCATTTTTTTTCTTCTTTCCTTTAATTGTAATTCTGTAGATAGGTTTTCCATCTAGTTTAGGTAGTCATGCACGCATTGTTTAGTACTGATTTTTAAGAAAGATCCATCTGATTTTTTTTGCACGCATTATCTTCAGGTCATGCACGCAAGGTATGATCTAATGTATAGTAATGTTGGGGACCTTGAATTTTTGCAAGTATCGGATTTCTCTGAAAATAGTTTCTTATAATGGGCGAGAACGAACGCCGCAATCGAAGTGTTCCTGACGGCGGCAAAGATTACGTGGCACGCTCTTGGGGTTCCAGTTTTGCTGGCATGGCCGGCGACTAGGGCCGTTTTTAGCGGATGATAATCAGTTTGGATTTTGTAACTGGGTGATTAGTTACGGGCAGTTTTCGTTGTTGTTCAGGCGGTTAAAAAGGTCGTATTTATAAGGCCTTTTAATTTTGTATGCTGGCCTGAAACTGCCCTTGATTGGCGACTAGTGTAGTTAAAAGTTCTGACTCGAACCATTTTGCTGACATTTCGTAGTTGCCGGTCTGACATTAGTTGTGTCAGTAAGGCTGGGATTTTTTTAGGGGCGTTGCCATGTAGCGTGTTGTGTCGTCTTTTTAGGGGCCTTGCGAGGAAGGGGAAGGTCTTTTTTCTTGCATGACGCTGGGCACGCGTTGGCCGAGGCTATGGTGATGCAAGGAATGCCGACGCCTCCCCGGCCTTGTGCCCGCTCGGGCGCAGGGCTTAATTAAATTAACAGACGGGCGGCAGCCCCTGAGCTTCCGGTTTCACGAAAGTCACAGAGGCTGCCAAGTGTCCGGACTGATTCTCACTTTGGAACTGGGTCCGGATGGTTGGGAATCTGCGCAGGAGGTTGGGCTGCGCTAGTGCAATATTCAGATCGAATATGAAGGGGAAGATCTGCTTGTCGAAACGGAAGGGCTGGCCTGCGTGGCAGCCTTGTACCTGAGGATGCTTGCGCTTCGGGTTAAGGTTCTGTGACGTTGGCTGGCCTGCCTTGGGCTGGTTCGTACCTGGGGATGCTTGCGCTCCGGGTTGGACTAGTTGAGGTCGTGGCGATAATTTTAATAAATTTGAAAATATTTTCACTCACACCGTTGTTTGGCGCGCGGTCTCGGCGCTGGGGGTGAGGGCTGATATGCGGCCTTGATTATATGCCTAACGGTAAATCTGTTAGCATGGTAGGTGCGGGGGTGTGCCCCCTGTCAAGGACGATGCTCTCCTAAAGGGGTCGTGGCGAAATATAGTGAGAAACGAAACTTGGGGTTTCGGTAATTGCTTGATCGCTGTGTCTTCTGCTTTGTCTTCGCAACAACAACAACTCCTGTTGCCGATCAGAGGGGAGGCCTTCTTTGGGGTCGGTGGCGGGCCCTGCAAAGGGTCAATTCGCGGGAATGTGGTTACCTACAACAGTGCATCAATGCATCCACAGCTGCTGGTGTTAAAACGGGGTCCATTGCGGCAGGGCATTCTCGATGGACACGCGGTCCTGGGAGAGAGGGGAGCGGCTTTGAGTCAGCCAGGCGTGGGGGAGTTGGGGATTCGCAAACTTTGCTCGGAGAACTGCAAATGGCAGGGGACGCCATTTTGCTGTCCATTTTAAGCGACCACTTAATGTTTTCAATAAGAAGTTAGTGGAGTGGGAGCAATGGATACACGAATCGGATTTCTCTGAAAATAGTTTCTTATAATGGGCGAGAACGAATGCCGCAATCGAAGTGTTCCTGACGGCGGCAAAGATTACGTGGCACGCTCTTAGGGTTCCAGTTTCGCTGGCATGGCCGGCGACTAGGGCCGTTTTTAGCGGATGATAATCAGTTTGGATTTTGTAACTGGGTGATTAGTTACGGGCAGTTTTCGTTGTTGTTCAGGCGGTTAAAAAGGTCGTATTTATAAGGCCTTTTAATTTTGTATGCTGGCCTGAAACTGCCCTTGATTGGCGACTAGTGTAGTTAAAAGTTCTGACTCGAATCATTTTGCTGACATTTCGTAGTTGCCGGTCTGACATTAGTTGTGTCAGTAAGGCTGGGATTTTTTTAGGGGCGTTGCCATGTAGCGTGTTGTGTCGTCTTTTTAGGGGCCTTGCGAGGAAGGGGAAGGTCTTTTTTCTTGCCCACCCACCCTCCCTGTGTTTTGTTGTCTTGGAGATTCGCAAACTTTGCTCGGAGAACTGCAAATGGCAGGGGACGCCATTTTGCTGTCCATTTTAAGCGACCACTTAATGTTTTCGATAAGAAGTTGGTGGAGTGGGAGCAATGGATACACGAATTGATTTTTAAGAAAGATTCTTTTGATTTTTTTTTACAAGTATTAATAATGTTTCACGAGTCAGGATATTTTCTTAATTGCTGCTTGCCTCAACAATATGTGTAGAGCTGGCTGTGGTCGTGTCTTTGTTTTATGTTTATTCGGTAGGGCTAATTTCCTTGGAGGCGGTATCGTGTTCGATGCCGCGTGCTTTTGCAAATGTGTGCAGGCGTGGATAACGTCATGAAGCACAACTTGCCCGACTATTTCAGTGGGCGGATCTCTGGGCTGCTCTGCGATGCCAAGACAAAGGAAAAATCGAAGACGCGTGACAAGATCCTCTACTTTTGCAAGCAGCTCCCGACGTCTCTGCGCGGGCGGCTGGCCCCCCATGCACGACAAGCATTTCTCCTGCAATCAGCGGCCTGGGATTTTGTGTTTTCTAGTGGGCCGGTGACTCAGCAGCAACTAGATGACGCCGGCAAGATGTTTTTGCTCGCGGCAGTGGCGATGGAGCGTGTTGCGCCAGCGACTGAGATGGCGAAATCTGTTCACTTGATGGCCCACCTGGCCCACCAAATTCCCTTGTTGGGGCAGACGGATTGCCGCACAATGGCGGCGGGCGAGCGGCTGATGGGGCGAATAACTTCCGGCCCGCTGTCCAATGTGAACGTGGAGAGCTCGATGGAGGCGCATTAACTCAAGTCGGAGGCGCTGACCCATCTGTCCTACTTCATGCACAAAGCTGGGGTGGTAAGTGCACGTGAGTTTCTGTTTTTTTTTGTTTTTTCCTTGAAAGAGAAATGTGCAATTGATTTGTTTTGTATCATGTAAAACACTGCCGATCAGAATTTTGTCGTGTGGTGAAGTCGGCTAACATCTGTTTTCAGCTTGTGTTTGCATGGCCACCTCTCTCTCTTTTTTTTTTTGCAGCCAAAAGATCGCTTTTACATTTGGGACCTAATCGAGGAAGACCCATCTAAGGCGATCGAGTTGGGGAAGCGGAGCCGGGCTGGGGCCTACACACTCGGCAAACTGGAATCCGAACAAGTCTGCACGCTTTTGATGGAGTATGCGCTGCCCAATGCAGTGTACGGAGAGCCCGAAGTCAATGGAGATGAAGAATACTGGTACGAGTTCGTTTTCCTGTTTTTGTACAAAGTCATTGCTTGTTTGAGCTGATTGCCCTTTGCTATGTTACAGTATTTTGTTTCCCAAGGACTTGATCATGCCATGTATTTTAACTCTTGTCTTGCTCTGGTATCTTGCTTTATATACGGTGACTATGCAGGCGGCGGCTGTGTGGCGAGCGGGGGATCACATGGCTGAGAGATTGGATCAGATGGTGCGACCAGCCGCTGGTGCCGGAGGCCATCCAGGTTGCGGCATTTGGTGTGCACTCCAAGGCTGACGAGTTTGATAGGGTGCATTTGTTCGGTTTCAATTGCCGGACGAAAGCCGCTGATCAGAAGCAAGCATGGCGGACTGCAAACTGTGGTGTCTGCTATCATGAGGAGGGGTGCAAGCCTCAGTACGGCTACCTGACCCACATTCTTGTGACGAGGCTGGTGCAGCCCATGAGGGAGTGGGAATACCAGCTTTTCCTGAAGGTAGAGCTTTACAAGGAAACCCAGGTGGTTGTGGTGTCCGATCAGCGCTTCAATGGTGATCATCCGCGATATTGCCACTGCGGAATGCGAGTCAAAGATCGTGTGGCCAACATCAGTCAGCTCCGTGGGGTTTGTGAAAGACCCGAGGTACGGTGACCAGCTCTCGGTGATTCACTGCAAGCTGCCCCGTCACCTGTCAATGGGGTGGGCTATGGAGAACGTGTTTTTCTCTTCCACCGCAACACGGTGGGAGGAAGACGTCAGGTACAACCCCCCCGAGCCTACCGCTCAACCACACCCTGCACCGGCAACCCCGGCGGGAGGAACTGCACGCACAGCCGCGCCTAGCAGGCGCAAGGGTGGGGGCAGGCGCAGGCGCAGGCGCAAGAAGCCACCCTCCGAGCTGCAACCTGAGCAAACAGCCACAGCGGTGGCACCCAAGGGGAAGGAGCCCATGGAGCCGTTGCGCACGAGCGCAGTATTTATTGACGGGTGCGCAAGGCTGTAGACTATGGAGAATCAACCTATAGCGATGGTGGGAATGACAGCTCCTCAAGCGATGATGAGAATGATAGTGATGCCATGGCTGAGTTCGATTGATGAGCAAGGACTGCTTGTTCTACTATGTAGCAGGTTCACCTTACAACCATGCCAATATTTTAATGATTGAATGAATACAGATGCTTTTCTTGTCGTTTTTAGCCTGACATTTTTGTCGGTTTAGCCCTTGTGTTTTTACCACTTGTGTGCATGCTCATGTGGTATTTTTTTACCACTTTTTATCACTTCTAAGGTTTTACCACTTTTTATCACTTTTTACCACTGAAACAAGCCTTTTACCACCACTTTACCACTTTTTAACACAAAGTGGTAAAAAGTGGTATAATTTGCCACTTTTTAACAACTTTTTATCACTTTATATCACTTTTTATCACTTTTTACCACTTTTTACCACTTTTTACCACCCTAAGACCTCTTTTACCACCCCGAGGTGGTAAAAAGGTGGTAAAAAGTGATAAAAAGTGGTAAATTTACCACCCCCGAGTTCCTAGTGTCGTGGGAACGGAGGTGCTGGGTTTTCATTCCATAACGCGTGCAATACTGAAAGAAAGAGGCACGTGTGATGCAAGGCTTGGATAGGTTGAGTGATCCATGAGCTTACATGCAGGCAAAGATGACGCTGGAATGCATGCTAGCAAATGGTGGCAAGATGCTAACAACACATGATTATACACCATGATTATGGGCACCTAGCTGATCTTCTTGCACAATCAACGCAGTATAAACCATCAACATCCAATCCTCACGATATATGCACGGCTTGACGACGTATACAGCACCTAAATACTGCACAACTGCAACCTGCTATGGCTGACATGCAAGCAACGTCGAGTAGGATGGCGGTCTTAGACAGGCTGGGCAGAGGTCGGTAGAAATAAGTGGAAAACTGGCAGAAACTAGGTAGAAACACGATATACTTACGCCTGCAAGCACTATTGAGCCGGTGGCAGAGGCCATTTCCAGGAAAATACAGCATACCGTAGCAATAGCCATGTGCGGTCACGCCTTACGCTATTTGCAGGCACCATCATGCCCGGGGCTACCCAATAAAAGTCTGCACAAATCTCGGTTTAGCCGAGAGTCCGGGCGTTCGGAATGAATAAACATGTGTTAAGAAGTCGAAACACCATGGAAATACCAAGCATGGTGCCGCAGCAGACCCGAGTCTTGACGTAATAATATGTATGCCGGTTTCCAGGGTTTCCGCATGAAAGTTGGGTGAGAAACTGGAAAGAACTACGTTTCCTTTGCCCCAGTACCTCAACAAACTCGTAGAAACCTAATTATCAACCTTTGAACGCATCATCATGGTCGTGCTACCCAACAGCCACTGAAATTCGTGCGAAAACTGGCGAGATCTACCTGCCGCCATCGCCGTCGTCTTCACCTTCGTCCCGCGAAAATGCCTGATTTAAGTGGTACATATTTGTTTGCAGCTGTCACACAAAAATACCAAAAATACCAGGATTTTTTCTTGAATTCTATGAGATGTTTCTGACCTATTTTGAAAGTTTCAGACCAAAAATCGCATCTTTAATAGGTTTAAGATCACTGAGCTCCCAAGAAGACCAGCATTTGATTGAATACAATAAGTGGAGCCCTGCCACAAATGCAGCACTTATAACAGTGGCCTTAAGGTTTCTCAATCCGCACGCGGAAGCATGCGTCACACGCCGGCCTGAACAGCGCTGAAAACGCCACTACAAACAACGTGGCCACGCACCCCCAGGCTAGTGCGTTAACCGTACAGGTAGTTGTACAAGGTTCCCAAGACTGACAAACATAAAACTCGCCCATCGACCCCTTGGGCCGGTCCGAATCCACTATACAATAATTAATCACGACTCACTAAAGAACCCAAACCAGCCAAAGATTCGTTAAGCAACCAGCCGACCCTACAGGTCCCCACCTAACCTCAGCTGGTGCAACCAAACACGAATCTTGGCAAGCAAGTCGTATAAAACCTACAATTAATTTTCTCGGACCGCTAATTAATAGCCACCGACCCTTATAAACAACCGGGTCATCCAAGGAAAATTCGGGCGAGCAGGAAACCCTTTGTACAGATCGAATTAGTCAGCCCATGTCGCAGACAGCCTTCCACATCCAGGCCAAGGCATGGCGGCCTTATCTTTCCCGCATGCGTTAATTAAACTATATTCTATTCCCACTATTACCAATCCACCAACATTTGATTAAAACAATAAGTGGGCAATTACAGAACCCATGAGTGAGCCTGCCACGCTGCACCCATTTCATGATTGATTGTAGTTCTCGTTACCCTAGAAACAAACACAAGAAGAGGGAGGGAGGGCGGGACAAGAAAAAGAGACCTAGAACATCGTGCAAATGGCACTTTAGGGCGGAGTAGCCCGGGCTCGCCTCATGAGCCGTCAGCAACAGTAACTTAATTGCTACTTAACTTAACGAACTAGAAATGGCCATACAAAACTGGCCAACTAATTCTAACTCATGGAACCGGTCCAGCCCAAGGCCCACTGTCCCGTAGTACCACTCACATAGCGGCGTTCATTCTCATCTGTTATAAAGAAACTACGTTCAGAGAACACCGATTCTATTCCCACTATTACCAATCCACCAACATTTGATTAAAACAATAAGTGGGCAATTACAGAACCCATGAGTGAGCCTGCCACGCTGCACCCATTTCATGATTGATTGTAGTTCTCGTTACCCAACCCCCCTTTCCTGGTGCTTTATCTCCAAAGCTCCGCCAACCACTTTCGCTCAGTGGCTCTCGAGGCTGCCCTGCCGCAACGGTCACGACCATTACAATCGCCGGCGGCTGTAGCGAGCCTCATGCACGATAACCCTTTGCAGGGCCCCCCCAGCCTTCCACCCTCGGCCAGTAAAAGAGGGTGTTGAATGTGCACGCAAAGACAAGGAAGAAGACGCCTCGTTTAACGATCACGGACCTCCCTCAAAGGCCAGTGCCGCCCTAACGTGACGACAACTTGTAGGACGTCACCCGATGCCACCATATCTCGATTACTGTCAACGTTGTCACCTGGGGGAGTAACTTTCCATATTTCAGGTTTTAGTTGATGAGCAGGCTCTCATCACACACTCCAGCGGCCGATAAAGCGCAAGCGCAACTGGGCCGGCCAAAATATTTGGTCCTGCCCGGCCCAGGTCCGTCTGTTAAACTGGCCCCTTAAGTCTCGGTCTGAATCGAAATATTGCATAATTCCGGAATTCGTCCCCACCACATTCCCGAGACCTCACGCACCCATAAGAGCGGATGCTGGTAAATATTTTTCTACTTACGCGAGGGCCGACAGACTTGTCGTCCATCACAATGCCCACTAAAAGTAACCCGACCACCCTTCCTTCGGCAGTCAGCAGTCAGGAACTGCAACCCTGCTGCGACATTCCGCAGCAAAGCGGTAGGCACTGCAGCGTGGCACGGAAATCTTACTCATGGTTTCAGAGTTCCGTACAGGTGCCACGCGCAGGCAAACGCGAAGTATTTTATAGTCTCTCGTCGGCCAAGAACCCAGCTGCGGGGAGAAAACCGACGAGGGTAATTCTAATTTCTTTTTCACAGTCACGTGACTGTTCAAGCTATGTCAGTCACGCGCCATCTCTAATCGGCCACCGCCAGCCAAAAGGCTGACGCGATTAGGGCAGCATTAAATTTCTTGTAATCCGCCATACCCATACCCCATACATCCGATTACAAGAAAAAGAGACCTAGAACATCCTGCAAATGGCACTTTAGGGCGGCGTAGCCCGGGCTCGCCTCATGAGCCGTCAGCAACAGTAACTTAATTGCTACTTAACTTAACGAACTAGAAATGGCCATACAAAACTGGCCAACTAATTCTAACTCATGGAACCGGTCCAGCCCAAGGCCCACCGTCCCGTAGTACCACTCACATAGCGGCGTTCATTCTCATCTGTTATAAAGAAACTACGTTCAGAGAACACCGATTCAGAGAAAACCGATTAAGATCACTCAGCTCCCAAGAAGACCAGCATTTGATTGAATACAACAAGTGGAGCCCTGCCACAAATGCAGCAGTTAACAGTGGCCTTAAGGTTTCTCAATCCGCACGCGGAAGCAAGAAGCCTCCACCCAATTACCCCCCCCTGGCGCCAACCCCATTGCGCCGATTAAACTCATGACCACCGTGCGCGAAAGAGCGTGTCGCAACATCTTAAATGGCGACTCAGCCCGCGCTAGGCTATATTAACCCCCGCAGGGGCCCGCTGGTTACTGACAATGCGACACAAGCCGGTGACCACCCCAAAAGCAAGCCCTCAAAAAGAGCCAGCATTTCGCAATTCCGGAACCGTCCAAAAAGGAAAGAGGTTTTACGACACCATAATAGACTGAGCCGCGCAGCAGGTGCTGAGACGAAAAGGAACGACAAAGGTCTGGCGTAGCCTCGCCTCCCTAAGACGCCCTCCCCAACTCGAGTCTCGCAATAGGGAAATTTCTAGCTTCGGAGCGCAACTCTCGCGCGGCTCCTACTATTGTCCCCAACTACCCCTCCTCGGCAGGGGCAGCTGGACAACTGACCTGCCGCCACAAAAAAAATTTATGAAAAAAACAGGCCGTTGCTGACAGGAACCTGGTTCAGGACCTTTTGAGTCCAGGTCACGTCCCACGCACCATCGCAAGGTGGCAAGCCTGCGATGTGACACTAGAGCTGTTTTAGAAACTTACAAACAGCTCCGCCGAAGCTGGCCAAACCGCCGGAGTAGCGCCCCATCCTTCGCCCATGTCAAAAAGACCCGCAGCCGGGGAAAACGACATGGGGGTAAATTTAAATTTTCTTTCCGTTGCACGACCAACTATACTTAATGCTTCGATCAATATACTATGCTTTGATCAGAATACTATGCTTGGTCGAACAACTTAGCGGTTGTGCCACCATCTGCCTCGGCTACAAGACAGATGCAACCCGCGCTAGAATGTGCAATTTTGCACAGGCGGCCATTGCCGCCATTGTGAAAGAAACAATTGCGGATCATTGCCTGCCGGCATGGCCCGCCGACACACAAGCTGACATCATCCTAAATTAATTAACACCGGCATGCGTCACACGCCGGCCTGAACAGTGCTGAAAACGCCACTACAAACAACGTGGCCACGCACCCCCAGGCTAGTGCGTTAACCGTACAGGTAGTTGTACAAGGTTCCCAAGACTGACAAACATAAAACTCGCCCATCGACCCCTTGGGCCGGTCCGAATCCACTATACAATAATTAATCACGACTCACTAAAGAACCCAAATCAGCCAATTAATTAATTAATTAAAATCATAGCTCCGTTGGGAGCATATGTAACACATAGCCCTGAGAAAGGGGCATCTATGGGTTTGTAATACAATCAGGGCTACAACCTGCAGGTGGAGGATGTACAACTGTCACCTGCTCTGGGTGCACAAGGTGCACCTGCACCGCCATGATGGTTCATGCCTCCTTAACAAGCACAGGCACCCAGGGGGGGCTTGAGGAGAGGGCCTAGAAGGCCTGCATGACATATGGGGTGGAGGGTATGTGGCTAGGCTATAGCTGGTGTACACATGGCATCTCAGCAGAGAGTAACTCCCTGCATAGGCATCGCATGGCTAAATTCTTAATGCATCATCCATGGGAGGTCCCATTGTAGGCTGGGCGCGGCTAAATACTGAAAGCATCATCCATGGGGGCCATTATGGGCGCACATGCGCGTGGGCCACTTGCAAAGGCTAAGCCTATCTAATCTACACTACTGGTATATTCCCTATTCTGGGGTGGCAGGAGGGGCCTGCCAGGGCTTGTGGTCAACGTGGATGACCGCCCCCCTCCAGTATACCGGCTTCCCCCCTGCACGCTGCCGGAGCTGAAGGTAGGTCGGCCATAGCTCGCGTCGCCGCTGTTGCTGGGCCAAGGTCAAGTCGTCGTCCAGCGTGAAGCGAGTCTCCGAGAGCTTCTTGCGGCATTAAAGGAACGCCAGCTTGTCCGTCATGTACTTAAAGGTGAGGAGCCGGGCCAGCCTTCCCCCGCGCGCGGGGGAGGCGGACAGCCGACATGTCCAGCTCACCAGTGAGTAACATGGGGGCAAGAATGGCGCGCTTAACTGCCTCAAGGAGACTCGTGGAGGTCTCACCTGCCGGCTGGTCGAAGTGCTTGACGATGACATTGTGGCTGCGCTTGTCGAGCTCGGCCGCCTCGCGAAGGTCGAGGGCTTGTTGCTTGAGTTGTGCCGCGATGGTGGAGGTGGTGGAGGTGGTATGATGCTTAAGCAAGTCCGCCCAGGTGGAGGGAACATCACTGGCCGGGCCAGCAGGTGCCGGCTGGGCAGCGATTTCCTGCACCGCTTGGGCGGTGAGGCCGGCGGTGTCATGCAAGCTCTCGAGGGCGGTGGCGGTGGCTTGAAGGTGTTGGTCGAGGTCGAGGAGCTGGGCTTTGATGTCGGCAGTGAAGGCGGAAACGGCGGTGGAGGTGGAGGCGGCGGCGGTGGAAATGTGAGGAAGTTCAGCAGTCAGCGTGCCGCCGATTGCTGAAATGTCGGCAGCAAGGGGGGTCACGTGCTGCTGGAAGGCTTCCGTCAGGATGGAACGGAGTGTGGGGGCGGTGATGGATGGAGCCCAGATCTCGCCGTCGGAGCGCTGGAGAAGGGAGTTGAGGATGGCGTGCTGGAGTTCGGGGCGGGGGATGTTTCCGGGCAGCGGGAGGGGGAGCCATGGGCGGCCGTCCGGGAGGAGGAGGCGACGGTTGGAGTGGAGATGGTGGCACAGGTCGTAAATCGAAGCGTAATCCCCGAAGAAGATGCAGCGCATAGCATCGGTCGGAGACGGGTTGGCCCAGTCGTAATCGTCGACCTTGAAAGGCCGGGGCCGAAAGCTCGGTTCTGAGGGGCGTGAAGACCCTCCTGTTTGGTCAGCTGGGCGGGTGCGCTTGGGGTCAGGCGATGCAGATGGCGAGGCGTTAAGCCCGGGAGGTTGCTGGCCGACCACCAGTGCACGACTAGTGTCATCGCCGCCTGCCGGACCTGATGGCGAAGCTGCAGCCGGAGCTGCAGACGTATTTTCATTGCCGAGCGCAGCCGCCAGGCTGCGTTGCGTCGAGGCGCGTTTGTTCGCCATATATTGCATAATAGCGTCGGAAAATTATATCAGCATGTGCGTCTTAGAAAGACGAAGCGATTGTGATATTCACGGCTAAATTCGGTGCTCAAACGTGATCAGCCAAAGATTCGTTAAGCAACCAGCCGACCCTACAGGTCCCCACCTAACCTCAGCTGGTGCAACCAAACACGAATCTTTGCAAGCAAGTCGTATAAAACCTACAATTAATTTTCTCGGACCGCTAATTAATAGCCACCGACCCTTATAAACAACCGGGTCATCCAAGGAAAATTCGGGCGAGCAGGAAACCCTTTGTACAGATCGAATTAGTCAGCCCATGTCGCAGACAGCCTTCCACATCCAGGCCAAGGCATGGCGGCCTTATCTTTCCCGCATGCGTTAATTAAACTATATTCAGAGAAAACCGATTGCCACGTGTCAGATTACAACGCGATACATCGCGTTCTAACCCTGCAACGCGATGTATCGCGTTGTAAAAAAACACGGGTTAATTAATGCAAAGCAAAGCAAGGCCAGAAATGGATTGCCGAGTTAGTTCGATGGATGGCTTCCCAACCGGACAGCCACCACAGCCAGCATCTCAGCAGCATGGAAATGGTGTCTGCCGGTGTACACCCCCAGCTCCACGTTTAAGATTCCCAGGTTTAAGATCTTGAGACCCTGGATTTGGACATTTCAGGTTTGAGATCGCAGGGCTGGTTTCGGGCAAAAAGATCTGAAAGTAGGTCCGAATAGCTGGTCAATGGTATGCGATACAGATTTATGTACTCATGTATACTGCATCAGGTTTACAGCTCTCAACTTTAAGATCGTCAGCCGTGGATTTGATTTTAGGTTTAAGATCGCAGCCCTGGGTCGGCCGGACCCCAATCTTAAACGTGGGGCTGGGGGTGTACACATAACCCTAGCTCTCTCTGTACTAAAAAACACGACCTTTGTGCTGCTAACACCGCCATTACGTCTTTCCAGCAGCGGGTTTCGCCGCCGCCGCCGCTGCCGGCTTGGCCGCACCACCCGCAGGCGCGGCTGGCTTGGTCGCAGCGCTCCCTGCCGGCTTGGCTGCTGCAGCCCCCCCAGCTGGGGCCGATTTCCCAGCGGTCGCAGAGACCTTTGCGGCGCTGCCAGCGGATGGCGTGGCTGCGGCTTCCTCCTCGTCATCTCCAGACGCACCCTTGAAGGCAGAGCCCGAGATGTTGCACACGGGGAGCGTCGGGTCCTTCACGGCCAGCTGCATGTGGCGCCCCATCGCTATGTCCTCGCACACGAGCCGCTCGCCGATGGTCATCGCCGACAGGTCGACGACGATGGCGGCCGGGATCTTGTCTGCCTCGCACATGCACGCAAGCGTGCGCTTGATGATGTTCAGGAAGCCGCCTGGTGGATGGGCAGCCAGGGACAGTGAAAGGTGGCAGTTTGGGGCGGGTGGTGGATGGGCAGCCAGGGGCCGTGCGAGACACCCGACAGGCTGGTGTGGATGGTGAGGCACACCTTGCGGAGAAAGCGGCGAATAGAAATGGCACTATTCGCAGACTTTCTGGCGTCTATTCTAGCTCCGCAGAGCAGAGTAGAACAGAACAGAGCATCTCATCCCGCTGGTAAACACCACTAAGATGCTGTAGTGCAGACAGTGTGCTGTAGTGTATACAGTACCCACCAGTCGTGCTCCATTGCTGTACAACACAAATACAGTAGTGCAGACAGTAAACATCTTTTATAGACTAGACAAAAACGAGAAGGTAGCACAGCTGGCGTTCCCTTTCCATGTGCGTGGAAATGTGCATGCCATGACCTGAGATACACCTAAAGCCCTCGTTCCTGGTTGGTCGATAACTAATGATGAACCGCTTGCGCTTGCCAAGAAGACGAGGTGAGGTCACCCAGGGCTCAACCCACGTACAGTGAGGGAGGGGGTTTGCAGGCCCAGCAAGATAACAATCTACGCAACCTTATCTGTGTACATGGACCTTCCATAAAACAAGAGGAAGAGTGATAAACCAAGGGTTGAAAATAAGCCAGGCGTACGGTGACTCCACGTCTCACATACCGATTCACCTAGGATCAAAGACAAACCAGGCCTAGTCGTTTTCAACTGGCTGCCAATTCGTTTTCAACTGGCTGCCTATTCGTTTTCAACTGGCTGCGTATTCTTATCCACTGGCTGCCTATTCGTTTCCCCCTGGCTGTATGGTTAGACAATTGAGCTGTCTGACTCAGCTGGCTGATTGGCCAGGCTGTCATTCAACGATGTGTGTCATTCAACGATGGGCGACTCCCCCTTGCGTATGGGCGACTCACCCTTGCGTATACCAGGGCACTTGATACGCTAAAGACAAAACAAGGCCTACTGTAGCGGTCGCGTGACATCAAGCCCCTCACCCTTGCGTATGCCGGGGCACACATCCGCGTCCACAAACTTGATCGGGATGTTGACCTTGACCGGCTCCGAGGGGACCGAGAAACCCAGGAAAGACACGTTCTGGGGCTGCTCGTTAATGGGGCTGGTCTGGACCTGCGGCGTGGCAACACGGGGCAATGGGTGGTTGGGCGCTCATCAGACGACAGTAAGATGGGGCTGGGCTGGAGTTGTGTAAGGTCAAGGATTAAGGGTTTCATGTTTGGGATAGGGGTTTTGAGGTAGGGCACAGCAACACTTGGCGGCTGGCGGTCGAACTGTTGGGCAGCAAATTTTGATTCAAAGGGGGAAATATAGCTAAATACTAATATTAGTATCAATTAGACAACCAGCATAGGCATAAAATCTGCAGAGTCGTATAATTTAGAAAAGGAATGTTGAATGTAAAAAATGGACACCTTGAGTTCTGCATGGTGCTGCAGCATATACTACGATTTATTTAAATCAAAATAACAAACAAGGAGCGGGCCAAGGAAGTAAGTTGTTAGCGCTAGTTGATAGGCAAAATGACAATTGATTAGAACTAGATAATAACATATAGCATATAGTATACATACAACAAAGAACATACACACATATAATCAGGGACAGTGCATGCCCTGTCATCATGGGAGGCAGTATACGAAATGATGTGTACTATACAGCACATGGCACATACAGAGTAGGACCACGAGTCTTACACATACAATCTGGGGCAGCGCGCTGATGGTCATCATCCAGGGAGGTACAAGACTACAATTTATGTGGACTATGGTAGAATGTTATATCAGGAACATATGGACACCTACAATCTGCGGCAGCGCCCGTATGGTCATCACGGGCTGCGGCTCTGGTTTGGCCACGTCCCCCCCCGCACCGCCCTGCTCCTGCTCGTTGGCGCCCTCGCCCTCGTCGTCGCCGCCCTTTGCGTTTTGAAGCTTCTTGAGGTCCCGCGCTTTGGGCGGGGGCGGCGGGATGCTGCCGTCGTAAATCTGCTGTCCGGCAAGTGAGGGAGGCGAGCGGAAGGCAAGGCATTTGGTTAGACACCGCAAGAGCCCCATAAAGACGGACATTGGATGTGGCCGTCGTGAACATGCCCACGTGGGCGGTTTGAGGGAAGTCGAAGGCAGAACCTTGTCTTGCACAAAGCGAGCGGTGGGTAACAGAGCGCAAGGCATAAGAGGTTTTGTTAGACACAGAAAGCCAAGTAGGGGGGAAAGGGGTTGATGGTAAAAGCTTCACTGGCGGGCACCCCTGCTGAAGGGATAAGAGTTCCAAACGGTTCTTCTAGGCAGAGAATCTTGCTACACGACATGTTCACTAATTAGCAAGTATTGCAAGGTTTTGTTGGCACCTCTAGGATGCCCCTGTCTGTGGTGATGGTGACATGTTGCTACACGTTCCCTCATATGCTCTCATCACATACCGTCCTGGATATAGTCACTGGATACATACAAATTGACAGGCATGGTCGTTAGAAGTATTGTCCACACCACCGTATAACGTGCCACGTTTCAGGGATTGGTTCTACCTTCAACACTGCTTCTATTCAATGGAAATAGCACGCTGCATGTGTGGGCCGCACCGTCCGCTGCTCTGGACCCCTCACACGGCCACACGCTAGCCAGCGCCCAACGACTTCATTGTTGTCTAATTCGTTACATCGTTTTGTGCTATAAGAGCCATCATCAAGGGTGGGTGGGCAACACGGGCGGCACGACTGCCACGTGCAGTAGTACATGTGGCTAGCCAGCCAGCCGGGCAGACCTCCCTGGAAGATAGCCATCAAGTAATGGTTCTAGTTCATTGCTACCATCGACCAAAGGGTGGACAGTGACGCAAGCTTACTGTGGGGAAAGGGTGACGTGACGTGCTCCCAGGGTGGTTCTAAACAGGCTCCAGGGTGTCTCTCCCCATGCCGGTCGCGAGCCAGCGGACAACTAAGCAACCCAACTAACCTGAATAATTATGATTGAGCGGGAATTACTAACAAGCTGGCAGTGGTTAGAACCAAAATGTTAGCACTCTAAACATTGCCTATAGGCGGTTTCCTCCACCCTAGAGAGTCGGACAACCACTGCTTGTACCAGCTATAGCGCTCTTTAGTAGCACCCATGTGGCAACAGCTTCCCACCCAAAAGTTTGGATTCCCCTCGTGTCACCACCTCATTCCCACCCATCAACCGTGCAACCTCGCACCCCGCGCACGCATGGATGCTACAACAACATATTAGATAGGGTACTCAAGCACACACGCTAGGCTTTTGCGTACTATACTAGGACCTGTGGAGCTGCGGAAAGGGGACATCAACGAGATATACTCTAGGGCCACCTATACTAATATACTATAGGGCCACCTATACTAATATAAAAAGGGCCACTTGTTGTTAAGTTCTATCAGACATCAGACACAAGTGCGCACGGGAGCAGGAAGGGGCATGTGCACACGCATGGGACAGCCTCAGCCCAAGCGGCATCCCACAATGCCATGGGCAATGGCAGCTGCCCCCATACACCCTGGCCAGCACTGACGCCTTCCATACACCAAGATGCTACCAGTGCACACCACGGCACAGTCCAGGATGACGCTAGTAGACATGCGGTGGGAGGTAAAGCCTCACGAGTAGAGACCGAATGGTGGCCATGTGCAGTCTACCGTAATAATTTATTAGTTTTAGAGATGGGAACGCTGTATTCAGTTGATTGGGAACGCTGTATTCAGTTGATTGGGAACGCTGTATTCAGTTGACTGGGAACGCTGTATTCAGTTGGTGACTTCATTCAGCTGATGTTGGCGAGGGGTGGTTTGCGGGATGGGGTTGAAGAGGGAGGGAGGAGGGGGGAAGGAGGGGAGGGGGGCACGGGGATCGTGCGCTGGGGAGAAGGAGAACTACAAGACCCAGTAGTAATAGCAGGGGCATGCCGCACACAGGCATTCGCTCGACCACTCATGGATTCAGGTGCCGCTGCCGCCATGCAGGAGCAGGGGAGCTACCCATAAACCGCGCCCAGCAAGGACAAAGGTTCTGGCCCGGCTGCCTTCCTGCCATGTGGAGGTCAGGCCTGGGCAAGACAATACGCCATTCCAGGACTATCGTTGCAACAACAACGTCTGCAGGGGGGTGAGATGCTTCCGCAGCCACTTGATGAATATAAGCATCTAGTAAATAAATGCCATCCCTCTGCCATCACGTCATACATTCCGCCACACGTACTTTGAGGTCGACCACCCGGCTGAGGAATCCCGGCTTGCCCAGTTTCAGCAGCCGGGGCCAGATTTCTCGGTGCTGCAGGGTGATAGGCGTTTTCTTGCCCTCGCGGTCCTGAATGACGGCAGGGACCCCCCGCATTTCCCGTATGCGCTGGGACACCCGGGTGCCGCACTTGGTCCGAAGCTGCGCGACCAAGGTGTCCACTTCCGGCGGCGGGAGTGCCCAAGTCTTGGTTGCCATATAACGGGCGGAGCCTTGACACGCCGACTGTCCAGCCATGCCCGTTTCGTCCGGCAGCCCTAGAGCATTCGGTGCGCTTTCCAAAAAAGCCTCGAACCTATAGCTACGAAATGCGCCTTTAGGCAGGCAATTGCGAAGCCGGATCATGATGTCAGACAAACGGTTTGTACGCTGCAGGAAACTATGGACGGCGCCTAGAGTATACCATGAATTCTAGAAGGCAAGAATACCCGCGTCATGGTAGGCTAGGAGGCGTGCTCATGAACACTCATAAACTTCTCATTACAAGGCAATCGCATCCGCCAGCGGCGCAATCTCTGTATGTGCTGTGCCCGATGTCGTTGTACTTGTCTAAATGCTCGCTGCAGCCAGTCGCCCCGCCTAGCGAAGAGACTGCAGCGGCTTTAAGTTTCTTATTAGCAGCCGCAGCATGCAAATGCCTGTTGGGTAAGCACTCAATACCTGACGCCTCGTTAACTTGCTCTGATGCTGCACCGTGCCATGCAATGAGACGTAAAATATCAAGCAGCAGCCATGTGCTACCATTGCTCCGGGGATGTGCTTTAGTGCTTTTGTGAGTTGTGGGCTTGTGGCAGCAGGCGAGCTGCGTGGCTGGAAGTTGTCAGTTGGCAGCATAAACATGGCAGTCAAGTCAGAAAATTTACACCGCCAGCAAGGGGGGGTACCCCCCCAGCCCCACGTTTAAGCCTCCCAGGTTTCAGATCTTGAGACCCTGGATTTGAAATTTCAGCTTTTTTCCAGATAAATAGGTGTACTGTAAGGTAATCCACCCGGCTAAGGGCCACACCCTCTAAGGGCCACCCCGGGACATCCCCCCCCCCCCCCCCAGCATTTTGCGCAATTTGGTTTGAAATGACCAGAATATTGCACAACAGGCGGAAAAAATGGTTTCGACTTAGGACTTTTGCACAATTACGTGTGGTGACTGACAAGTTTAATGATGCCTGGCTAGACAGGATCATAGACGGTGATGATGGTCGTGATGAGATGATTTTGTGCGGGGACTATATTGAAGTGTCGTGAAGTTATGGTGATGATGGCTGTAACATGGGGATGATATAAGTGACCTAAAATATTTTTAATGCAATACTTGTTTGCCTTGGATCATGACCCACACAATCATATCATAACTGTAACCTTATATGAATCTGGCATGGCAACATGAAATAAGCACATGTGCATTACACACAGCATAATGAATACACGCAAGTCCCCACTTTTTTTTTTTTGGAAATGCTACAAGTTTACATTTTCAGCTCTTGCATTACCCATGGTATCTTTTTTTTTTTTGCAGGGCTGCGTTAGGAAAATAGCACAGGACGTAAGTGTTTCAGCCGTGCAGTAACCCTTGATAGCAGCGCTTTTTTTTTGCAGGGCTGACTCAGGCAAAAAACACAAGTCCTAAGTCAAAAGCAGATTTGCGTCATAAAGGAGGTTTGGCTTTGGACTTAGGTTTTTTCATTACTTAGGTAAGTTTGAAAAAAAAAAGTCTGAAAGTCCGGGCAAAGGTGAATACAACAAAAAAACAGGCGGAAAAAATGGTTTCGACTTAGGACTTTTGTTTTTTGCAAAACTTAGCCCTAACCGGGAGAAGACAAGTGTACAACACGGAAACTCGTCTGTGGCGGGACGTGCTACTGATATAAGTCGTACACAGCGTACGACATCAGCGATGAAACGCCAAATCATAGGGAAAGGCTATGAACAGGAAGTAATGAACACTCAGGATTGGACGAAAAAATGAAACGCCAAGTCATGGACAGAACCGGTAGAGGGAAAAAGATTCGCATGAAAGGCAATCAGATTCGAAACGGACGATTGGAGGAAAAAATTATCATGGAATCGAAATGGAGACGCACGATTGGATACAAAAACGGAACAAAACATTCGGAAAGGACATTCTGGAAAGGACATGACAGCGCATACTACTGGACAGCGTCCCACGAAAAAACGAAACGTGGAGGGAAGAAGAATATCCGATATTCAGAGGCATTTGATTCCAAATGGACACGCACGATTGGAAGGAAGAATAAAATTAGGAAAGCACCTGCCAGCGCATATACAACAGGACATGGTCAAGCTGGAGAAGCCAGGCGCCAAGCCCGGCATGAGCTTGAAGACGACGACGTCGCCGACGACGAGCTTAACCCACACGGCACAGAAACTTCATTTTAAGCGATGAATCGAGCGGCGATACCGAAAATGTGGTGGAGAGAGAGGAGAGTGATAAAGGAGAGGATTCAGAGGAAGGGGAGTGTCAAAATGAAGAAAAAGCAGAAACTGAGGTGACCCCGCAGTACAACCTGCACCCGGCTTATTTATGCCGAGCAGAGGGAGCACGACAGGGCACAACCTGTACCTACTAATGGATACCCGTGCGACTGCTGCAATCGGATATTCACAACACCAGGGCGACGCAGACAGCACCTACGCAGCGAAGCCAGAAAAAAAGTTTCTTGGTGGTTCGTGTGGACGCTATTCTTGCATTTTGACCTTTTGCTTAATGCGTTATATCCATGCTAATTACAATTCGGCTTTCTGCTATCTGTTATGCTGGGATTTTGCAGGAAGGCGAGTGAGAAAGCAGAGAGGAAGGAAGCGCAGAAGAAGGCAGCACAAGGCGATGCCCAGCAAGCCAAGCAGCCGTCTGCCCCTGCCGAGGAGGCCCCCGGCGGAAGCGAGGAGGAGTATATTCCCGTGATGGGCGACAAGGCCAGCACGGAGACGTTGCCGAAATGGGCATCCTACCACATCACCGTGACAGCTACAAGCAGGGATCTGAGCGAGGAGGAGCGACGTGTGCTCGTCTCTGATGCTCACCGGCAGCCGCCATATTTGCTCCGCGTACTTCGACCTCGGGGAGGAGGAGGCTGGCCTGCAGCCTGTCACTAAAAAATTGAAAAAAGAACCTGCCAAAATTGAGTCACCTGTTGTTAGACGCGTAACCATTATTGTACCAACAAGTGGTGGACTTTGAGAATGAGATGGAAGTAGAAATTGCCCATGGATAGAAAACTGCACAATTACGTGTGGTGACTGACAAGTTTAATGATGCCTGGCTAGACAGGATCATAGACGGTGATGATGGTCGTGATGAGATGATTTTGTGCGGGGACTATATTGAAGTGTCGTGAAGTTATGGTGATGATGGCTGTAACATGGGGATGATATAAGTGACCTAAAATATTTTTAATGCAATACTTGTTTGCCTTGGATCATGACCCACACAATCATATCATAACTGTAACCTTATATGAATCTGGCATGGCAACATGAAATAAGCACATGTGCATTACACACAGCATAATGAATACACGCAAGTCCCCACTTTTTTTTTTTTTGGAAATGCTACATGTTTACATTTTCAGCTCTTGCATTACCCATGGTATCTTTTTTTTTTTTGCAGGGCTGCGTTAGGAAAATAGCACAGGACGTAAGTGTTTCAGCCATGCAGTAACCCTTGATAGCAGCGCCTTTTTTTTTGCAGGGCTGACTCAGGCAAAAAACACAAGTCCTAAGCCAAAAGCAGATTTGCGTCATAAAGGAGGTTTGGCTTTGGACTTAGGTAAGTTTGAAAAAAAAAGTCTGAAAGTCCGGGCAAAGGTGAATACAACAAAAAATCCACATGCACAACTGGTGGCCTAGTAAGGCTCCGTTTTATCAGGCGGAGCCAATTTCCGGAAGAACCGTTAGGTTCGCCAGAATTGGCGAAGCTTATAAGGCCGTACACGTGAGAAAACATACTGTAGGAATTAGGGCTGGCACATCCGCCGCATACCGAACACGGACATGTTCGGGCGAATACCGAACATGTGCGGTGTTCGGGTCGGCAAAAATGTTCGGCCGAACATGTGAGTGTTCGGGTTCGGGTCATCTGGAAACTTACAGAACATGTTCGTGTCCGTATTCGGGTCACCCTGGGAACCGGGCGAACATGTTCGCCTCTGACCCGGTACCGAACATTTTCTGGCGGAATCCCTGTAGTACCATCCAGTGATCCGACTAGGCAACGCTTCTCTGATGAAAAAGCGGCCTAGATTAGTCCGCCGACACGCTGGCAAGAGGGGATTTCTTGTTCCGGCGCCCAATGGCCTCCAGGACAGGCGCGCCGCGCCAGACTCGCCCGCCTTTGGGCTTTGGGCGTCTTGGAATTTGGCTTTGGGCGTCTTGGAAGTTGGCTTTGGGCGTTTGCTCTTTTGGCAGATTTCTACACTACACTGGTACTACGTAAAAAAGCACAGACTGGTGCGGCGTAACATTTTTAAACTTGGTAAAATTACCGCCGCACAGCCAGCCAGAACTGGACAAGGTGATGGCCGCAAGTAGTCGTTGCTGGGCCATCGTATTTGTAGCATGGGGCGTTTCACCGAGTCTACGGTTAGCATGATGGGGAGGATTCCTAACCTTCATTATGTGGGTTAAGTAGGGGTGCTCATAGTGGCCGGTTTCCCTCGCTTCCTTGTAAACCAGGCTCTGCGTCAAGATCACAGACGACCGGGTAAGTAGTTGTTCCAGTCTGTTCTAGTTTGTATGACGCCTGCTATTAGGCGTTCTTGTTATTGTCGTTCATCATCGCCGTGACCGTCGTGGCCAGCAGCGTGCTTTTTTTACATACCGGATGGTGTCGACTTGTTTATTGATAGCGCATTGGTGAATATCGCTGCATGGAGGAATATCGGCTACAACCCGCGGGAAAGTGCTGGCTCCAATGTTCTTTTTGTATGCAGGATGACGGCACTGCCAAGCCGGAGACGAATATGACGCTCGTTATAATGCCAGTCATTCAGACCGACTGCGCGACTGGTTGTGGGATACACGTTCCTGGTTGTGGGATGTGTTCCTGGTTGTGGGATACTTGTTCCTGGTTGTGGGATGCACGTTCCTGGTTGTAGGATACTTGTTCCTGGTTGTGGGATACACGTTCCTGGTTGTAGGATACTTGTTCCTGGTTGTGGGATAGCAGTTCTTGGTTGTGGGATGTGTTCCTGGTTGTGGGATACTTGTTCCTGGTTGTGGGATACTTGTTCCTGGTTGTGGGATACACGTTCCTGGTTGTGGGATAGCAGTTCCTGGTTGTGGGATACTTGTTCCTGGTGGTGGGAAACACGTTCCTGGTTGTGGGAAACACGTTCCTGGTTGTGGGATACTTGTTCCTGGTTGTGGGAAACACGTTCCTGGTTGTGGGATACTTGTTCCTGGTTGTGGGAAACACGTTCCTGGTTGTGGGATGTGTTCCTTGTTGTGGGATACTTGTTCCTGGTTGTGGGAAACACGTTCCTGGTTGTGGGATACTTGTTCCTGGTTGTGGGATACTTGTTCCTGGTTGTGGGAAACACGTTCCTGGTTGTGGGAAACACGTTCCTGGTTGTGGGAAACACGTTCCTGGTTGTGGGAAACACGTTCCTGGTTGTGGGATACTTGTTCCTGGTTGGGTGGTTTTACCGGATTAGGATACATTTTTTTGTCTAGGATACATTTGATGCACTGTGCAGTTTTCAGATGTGTTTGTGGGGGTTGATTGCGCCTAGCATGCATTTTATTGAAGCAATGAGTTTCCCAAGATATACATTATATAAACTAAGACAATTGACCCATTAACGCAATGAGACAACATCAATGAGACAACATATGCCAATTGAAGGCTGCCCGCAACTTTATTCCAAGCTCATTATTATATGATTCCAAGACCATAACTCTTCCAAGACCGTACATCTTCAAGATATAGCACTACAGACACCCACGCGGCTTCCGCGGTCATCACGCTCCTCCTCCAAGACAACTCAACCTTACAGGACGTTGGGCCATCATACGTCCGGAATAATTGTGTCACTTATTACATAACCAAACTTTTTGAGGGATCGCCATGGTTGCATGGTTTCAACACATGCACCCTGCACTCATGTGCATCAAAGGTGTTGCGTAGTGCCAACTCAGTGTCAAAGAACTGATTCAATAATATTTCCCGTATGGCCATGAAGGCCCACATGAGTTAAACATGGCCGAGAGTGATTGCATCATCCTTCTTGGCGACATCGGTCTTGACGACGTCGATGGGGAAGACGGCAGCACCTGCATGTGAACAAAAGAATCCATGAACTGTGGCATCCAAAGGCAACAACATATTAGCATCCCATTGAACACGCAGCCACGCTGACCCGGCCATCCAGCCGCCCACGCAGCCACAGAGCCAGCCAGCCACGCAGTGACGCACCCACCCAGCCACACATCCACGCATCCACGCACCCGCACCCCCCCCCCCCAGCCAGCCACGCAGCCACGCAGCCACGCAGCCACGCAGCAGCGCAGCCACGCAGCCACACAGCCACGCACCCTCCTTTCCAGCCACGCAGCCACGCAGCCACGCAGCCACGCAGCCACGCAGCCACGCAGCCACGCAGCCACGCAGCCACGCAGCCACGCAGCCACGCAGCAGCGCAGCTACGCAGCCACACAGCCACGCACCCTCCTTTCCAGCCAAGCAGCCACGCAGCCACGCAGCCACGCAGCCACGCAGCCACGCAGCAGCGCAGCCACGCAGCCCACAGCCACGCACCCTCCTTTCCAGCCACGCAGCCACGCAGCCACGCAGCAGCGCAGCCACGCAGCCACACAGCCACGCACCCTCCTTTCCAGCCAAGCAGCCACGCAGCCACGCAGCCACGCAGCAGCGCAGCCACGCAGCCACGCAGCCACGCAGCCACGCAGCAGCGCAGCCACGCAGCCACGCAGCCACGCAGCCACGCAGCAGCGCAGCCACGCAGCCACACAGCCACGCACCCTCCTTTCCAGCCACGCAGCCACGCAGCCACGCAGCAGCGCAGCCACGCAGCCACACAGCCACGCACCCTCCTTTCCAGCCAAGCAGCCACGCAGCCACGCAGCAGCGCAGCCACGCAGCCACACAGCCACGCACCCTCCTTTCCAGCCAAGCAGCCACGCAGCCACGCAGCAGCGCAGCCACGCAGCCACACAGCCACGCACCCTCCTTTCCAGCCAAGCAGCCACGCAGCCACGCAGCCACGCAGCAGCGCAGCCACGCAGCCACACAGCCACGCAGCCACGCAGCCACGCAGCACGCAGCCACGCAGCCACGCAGCCACGCAGCCACGCAGCCACGCAGCAGCGCAGCCACGCAGCCACACAGCCACGCACCCTCCTTTCCAGCCACGCAGCCACGCAGCCACGCAGCCACGCAGCCACGCAGCAGCGCAGCCACGCAGCCACACAGCCACGCACCCTCCTTTCCAGCCAAGCAGCCACGCAGCCACGCAGCCACGCAGCAGCGCAGCCACGCAGCCACGCAGCCACGCAGCCACGCAGCCACGCAGCCACGCAGCCACGCAGCCACGCAGCCACGCAGCAGCGCAGCCACGCAGCCACGCAGCAGCGCAGCCACGCAGCCACACAGCCACGCACCCTCCTTTCCAGCCAAGCAGCCACGCAGCCACGCAGCAGCGCAGCCACGCAGCCACGCAGCAGCGCAGCCACGCAGCCACACAGCCACGCACCCTCCTTTCCAGCCAAGCAGCCACGCAGTCACACAGTCAAACCCCCCTACACCCCCCCCCCCACACACACCCCCACCCCACCCACTCAACACTACACGAATGACTCACAAAGAACTGCTGCACCACCGATGATCCCTGCGGGAACTGCTCTGCTGCCGACGGTCCCTGCGAAAACTGCTGCAGTGCCGACAATGCCTGTGGAAACTGCGACATTGCCGACGCTGCCTGCGGGAACTGAAGCGCTGCTGCTGCTGCTGCTGCTGCTGCTGCTGCTGCTGCTGCTGCTGCTGCTGCTGCTGCTGCTGCTGCAGTTGTTGCTGCAGTTGCTGCTGCAGTTGCTGCTGCAGTTGCTGCTGCTGCTGCTGCTGCTGCTGCTGCTGCTGCTGCTGCTGCTGCTCCAGCTGGACCACTTGTTTCTGCACCTCTTGACGCAGCTGCAAACCAAGCTCTTCAACCTTCTTGCTTTGGTTCTCCATAGCTCGTTGCATCTCTCTCATCGTCTGTTCCACGCCCACCAGTACGGGGGTCGGCGGCGGCAGCGGCTGGGTACGCTCTGGCTGGGTGCGCTCTGGCTGCCGTGCAGGACCTTGCCACATCGGCCGGCGCATTGGTGGTTTGCACCGGCCAAAAAATCTACTTTCATGGCACCAGATTTCTTTCCTAGCACCCATTTTCTACAATCGTCCCCGGCATAACACAAATCAATCAATTCGTCCATGTCATCGCTTCGGCTATCAGCATCGGGCATAGTTCCCGTGGCTAGTGCCCATCATTCTTTCCACCTTGAGCGGGGCGAAGTCACGAATTCAAGCGCGAAGTGCATTTGAATCAAGCGGGAACTGGGTGACACTGCTTGAAGACGTGCAGCTCCAAGGCATGCAAATGATGCAATGTATGAAAGATACGATACGCAAAGTTCAGGTGTTCAGGTGAAGCCGTGAAGACGTGGTGAAGACAGGTGAAGACGCGGTGAAGACGTGAAGACGTGAAGACGTGAAGACGTGAAGACGTGAAGACACGATACGGCAAGTTCAGGTGAAGTTCAGGTGTTCAGGTGAAGCCGTGAAGACGTGAAGCCGTGAAGCCGTGAAGACGTGGTGAAGACAGGTGAAGACGCGGTGAAGACGTGAAGACGTGAAGACGTGAAGACGTGAAGACGTGAAGACACGATACGGCAAGTTCAGGTGAAGTTCAGGTGTTCAGGTGAAGCCGTGAAGCCGTGAAGACGCGAAGACGTGAAGACGTGGTGAAGACAGGTGAAGACGCGGTGAAGACGTGAAGACGTGAAGACGTGAAGACGTGAAGACGTGAAGACACGATACGGCAAGTTCAGGTGAAGTTCAGGTGTTCAGGTGAAGCCGTGAAGACGTGAAGACGTGAAGCCGTGAAGACGTGGTGAAGACAGGTGAAGACGCGGTGAAGACGTGAAGACGTGAAGACGTGAAGACGTGAAGACGTGAAGACACGATACGGCAAGTTCAGGTGAAGTTCAGGTGTTCAGGTGAAGCCGTGAAGCCGTGAAGACGTGAAGCCGTGAAGACGTGGTGAAGACAGGTGAAGACGCGGTGAAGACGTGAAGACGTGAAGACGTGAAGACGTGAAGACGTGAAGACACGATACGGCAAGTTCAGGTGAAGTTCAGGTGTTCAGGTGAAGCCGTGAAGCCGTGAACGTGAAGCCGTGAAGACGTGGTGAAGACAGGTGAAGACGCGGTGAAGACGTGAAGACGTGAAGACGTGAAGACGTGAAGACGTGAAGACGTGAAGACACGATACGGCAAGTTCAGGTGAAGTTCAGGTGTTCAGGTGAAGCCGTGAAGACGTGAAGACGCGAAGACGTGAAGACGTGGTGAAGACAGGTGAAGACGCGGTGAAGACGTGAAGACGTGAAGACGTGCATGCAAGGTATCAAAGATACGATACGCCGCAAGTTCAGGTGAAGTCGTGAAGACGTGAAGACGTGAAGACGTGAAGACGTGAAGACGTGAAGACGTGAAGACGTGAAGACGTGAAGACTGAAGACGTGAAGACCAGGACTGTCACGTGAAGACTGGGACGTGAAGGCAAGTTGCAGCACTCGGCCGCTGCAGTCGCACGCAGGTAGAAACGAGTATTGCTGCTTGAATCTGTCAAGACCCCATCGAATGTAAAACAGGTTTTTCGTAAAGAAATCCGATTTGTGGGCGGGCTTTACATATTGCTTCTGTCCAAGCACTACCGGATGTAAAACAGTATACTTCTTGAAGAAATAAGTTGGGGCTTTGTTGGGCGTCACATTTGACCGGTGGGCGGAGTTTCCTGCTTCTGTGAAGGCGCCATCGAATGTAGATCAGTAGATTTTCTAAAGAAATCTGAGTTGTGGGCGGGGCCTTTATTGCTTGTGTCCATCCACCACCGGATGTAGAACAGTAGACTTATTGAAGGTGAATCACGATACAACAGCTGTAGTTGACAACATCATGACCGGCACATCTTTCCCCCACCGCTGCTCAACCCGGTCCCCCCCAAACTCCTCCACACTTGCCCACCTTTCCACCCTCCTCCACGGCCCGTTGTGTTTGCAGGCGTTGGCACAAAGGGAGGAGGCCGTGCGAGCCGGGAAACTCACGGTATGGTTTGATTTCTAGTTTTGTATTAGGACCCTAGGGTAGCTATGTTATATAGGCATGTCTGACAGCATAGCTCACCATTTCATTACCATGGGATGCTGAGCATACCATTTCCAGAGAGGTAAGTCAGTCACTCTTCGCAGTTGACAAGTCAGAGAAAGCAATCAAGTGCAGCGTTCACAACTCTTGCCGCTCGTAACCTTTTGTCTGCCCGGTTTGGCAGCTCCCTGTCTTTGCTTTCTCTCGTATTTCTTTCTTTTGTCTCTTTTCTACATCTTTCTTTGCTAATTCTTGAATATATGATGCTATTGTAGCATCCTTCTAGCGCGGATCGCTCTTAATATCCTTCTCGCGCACGTTTCCTCGCTTTTTCTCATGTAAGAGCGTCTTCCCTGCCCATGCAGCGTGTACCTGGTGTGTGTGGCTCTGCCTTGCCAATCACAACTGACCGACATGCTGGTCAGGCACTGCAGGTCGTTGCCCTTGCTTGTGTGAACCTGCTGTTTTGGCTGTTCCATGGCCGCTGCGTGTGTCCGTGAATGATACCATGGAAGGGAGACTTCTCCCATGGGTCCCCTTCGCTGACACTCGTGATGTAGGTTCGCGTCGACTTGTTTCTCTCACTGTGCCCATATTGGCCTCGCACGGCTTTGTCTCTCATTCCTTGTTTGCATGCGGCGGCGTGTAGACCATCATCTTCATCCGAGACCGCAACAGCAAGGGCCAGGAGGTGAGTAATTGCTGAGGGCATGGCTCCTATCCCTTGATGAGTCTAGCGCCATGTACCACCCTCTATGCCTGCATATAGGTGACGCATTGAAAATGCAAGCATCTTACTAGAAGTAGCACGGGCCTCCGAGGTGAGATTTTGCGCAGGCCTCATGATCCCAATGGACCTGCGAAGCGCATGGCGCGCATGGGCGGCTGGCCGGCGCAGCTGGCATGCGGCGGGGCGGGGCTGTCGACGGGCGGCGGGGCAGGGCCGTCGGCGCGCGGGGGGCCAGCGGCGCTGCCGGTGCGCGCGGGCGGCGGGCCGGCGCACCTGGCATGCGGCGGGGCAGGGCTGTCGACGGGCGGCGGGGCGGGGCAGTCGACGGGCGGCGGGGCAGGGCCAGCGGCGCTGCCGCGCGCGTGGGCAGCGGGCCGGCGCAGCTGGCATGCGGCGGGGCGGGGCTGTCGACGGGCGGCGGGGCAGGGCTGTCGACGGGCGGCGGGGCAGGGCTGTCGACGGGCGGCGGGGCAGGGCCGTCGGCGCGCGGGGGGCCAGCGGCGCTGCCGGCGCGCGCGGGCGGCGGGCCGGCGCACCTGGCATGCGGTGGGTCGGGGCTGTCGACGGGCGGCGGGGCGGGGCAGTCGACGGGCGGCGGGGCGGGGCAGCCGGTGCGCGGCGGGGCGGCGCCGTCGGCGGGCGGCGAGGTGGCGCAGCCAGCGCGCAGCGAGGTGGCAGCGGCGGCGCAGCCTGCATGCGGCGGGGCAGGGCTGTCGACGGGCGGCGGGGCGGGGCAGTCGACGGGCGGCGGGGCAGGGCCGTCGGCGCGCGGGGGCCAGCGGCGCTGCCGGCGCGCATGGGCGGCGGGCCGGCGCAGCTGGCATGCGGCGGGGCGGGGCTGTCAACGGGCGGCGGGGCAGGGCCGTCGGCGCGCGGGGGGCCAACGGCGCTGCCGGCGCGCGTGGGCGGCGGGCCGGCGCAGCTGGCATGCGGCGGGGCGGGGCAGCCTGTCGACGGGCTACGGGGCGGGGCAGCCGGCGCGCGGCGGGCCGGCGGCGCAGCCGGCGGGCGGCGGAGCGGCGGAGCGGCGGAGCGGCACAGCCGGTGCCTGAAAAACGCGGTCGCTCAATGAAGGTGCACCACGCCGTCTTCTTCCAGGTACAGGGCAACACAGAGACCTGGTTGTCCTACCGGACCACGGAGTCCCAAAAGACGCCGTGGCAGCCCGCGGGGACTCGACAGGAAGGCGCGCCACGGTGCGGGAAGGCGATGACACAGCCATACAGGTTTGATGCGGAGGGGCGGCCGCTGTTTGGCGTCCGACTTGTGGATCCAGACCGCATTCCGATGTTGCAGGACACCCCAGCCTTCGCACCATTGAACATGGAGTTTCTGGGGAAGGAGCTGGAGTCGATCAAAACAAGGGTCGAGAAGTTGCCCCATGGCATCTGGCAGTGGTACTTTCCGCCCGACACCATCAAGCCAAACAAGGCCTTTTTTCGCAAGTCAAGTCCCACATGCCCCTGAGGAGGTGCCTGAGGAGTGGCGCCCTTTGCCGTGGCCATCTCGCGCGGACATCTCCGCCCTGCGTGAGCACGATGCAGCGCCTGAACCACCACCGACGCAAGAAGAGCACTTCATGGCGTTGGTCGACGCAGAGGCGGTGCGCGTCACCCCGCTGGTAGACCGAGTTCGTCATGATGGCCACACACAGCAGGAATGGGCGGCAGAAGACAGGGCCATGGCAGCCAAGGTCGCTTACTTGAAGCGCATGCAAGGCGTTGAGAAAGGCTCCGCTGTTCTATACTGGCACCCTTCAGCTGGTATTCTCTGCAACTCGAAGCTCACGTGGACTCCAGTCCTCGTTGGCATCATCAAGGAGGTGGTTGCGAAGGAGGATGGCGGCCAACCTTCTATTGAGCTCTTTGTATACCGCGCTAAGCATTTGCATGACACGTGGCACCCGTGGAATACAGACATTGCGCAATGGCCCCATCCGCCAACCACTGCGGCGCACACGGTGATCATCACCGCCTCAGACCTCGTCTTGACACAAGTGGTGGGCAAGCGAGGTCAGCCGCCCCATGGAGTCTCCTTGGGTGCGAACAAAAAGCTCACCAAGGAGTGCCTAAAGGCGCTGAAGGAGGTGCCCTATGACGCGGAACACCCGGTCGTGAAGTGGCAAGATGCTGAATGCTCGAAGGGCATCGTCGGCATGGCGAAGGCATGCTGGGAAGGCGTAACGCTGCAGGTCAAGAGTGGCAGCCGCAACCTCGTAGGGCAAGTCGTGTGTCATTGGGCGTCGGAGCGTGTGACATCCGCGGACGGTCGCACCGAAAGCCGGGACGGCAGGTACCATGGTCGTGTCGCTGTTGTCGACACGCAAAACGACATGGTAGCCATGTACTGGGGTGCCCGTTGGGAGGAGGACGCGGTTTCTTGCGTGCCTCTCCACGAGCTGGAGGCACAGATCTGCGGGTGCCCCGGTGTGGTCGTCCCTGCGTTGCAAGCGCCGGATATCACCCTGGCCGAGGCTCGATTGCGCGAGATGGTTCCACCCAGCGACGTTGTGGCGGAGAACAACAACGCAGGCGCCTCCCGGCGTCGGAAGCGAGCGCTCATCCTTGCCGATGACGATGACGACGACGACGACTGCTGAAGCGCAAGCAGCGTTGTTGTCATTGAGCTGCTCATGTGCTGCTGCTGCTGCTGTGCTGCCATGCTATTGCTGCTGCATTGCTGCCGTGCTGCTGCTGTGCTATTGTGCTGATGTGTTGCTGCATTGCTGCCGTGCCGCTGATGTATTGCTGTCGTGCTGCTGTGTTGATGCACTGCTGCATTGCTGCCGTGCTGCTGAGCTAGTACTGCCTATTAGTGAATTTCCTATCAATGGACTATAGTCCACTGATAGGAAATTCAGGAATCGGCATACTAAGTTGCTGCTGCGCTGACTTGTGCTCCTGCTATGCGGCCGTGTTGATGTGCTACAGTTGTGTTGCTGCTGTGCTACGGTCATGCTGCTGCTGTGTTGCTGGGCTGATGTGTTGTTGCATTGATGTAGTGGCTATTGTTCCGCTACTACAATTTGCTACTGATGCCGCTGCTGGTGCTTTTTTGCATGTCAGTGCCCGCTATGTTCACACCACTGTTGCCGCGGTTGGTATCGCGTGATTTCCACCGGTTGTGCGTTGACATGTGTTACTCATGCATTTGCCCCTATATTTGGTAGCACGCGGTTTCGCGTTAGTTAGGTGCAGACAGCTGCATGTAGACAAACATCTTGTTTAAGTCAGTCAATTAACTGTTCTTGACGCATCATGGTCCAAGTCGACCGACCTGTAGGGACCAGTAGAGCAATTGTCTAGGAGAAAGAGCGTGATCGCTGCAGAAGCCGCGTGGCAGCCGTGGCTGTACCTGTAGTACGACCTGCATATATATGGATATTGGCTCTGTACATAGGTTTATAGCTGGGCGTTTGCTTTGGTTTGAGTGATTTCACTCTGCTGTAAGTAATTATATTTTAAATATATATGGATACTGTATTTGGATACTGGGTTGTTTATCAATTCTGGTTTTAATTTATTTAGTGTACCTGGTGTTGGCATGCCAACTCAGTGCTAAACTACTTTATGCACAATGATGCAACTTGATGCTATAGTGACGTGCCACGATGTAACTTTATTAACTTCACCATTAGTCATGGGGTCAATAGGATTGCTCATTATGCCATGTTAACATGAACCATGGGTTACGTAATAGTGAAAACAGTAATCATGATGCTCCACTTGAAGTCTCCAACATGGTCATGTTTGGAATTTTATTGATCATATTCACAATATATGAAAAGAGACAACAAACGTGGAAGCATGGCACGCCGAGGCTGATAATATATGTGTGAAATATGAAAAGAGACAACATCTTTGGCAAGCATGATCATATCATGCTTGCCAAACATATTAATGATATCGACCATGTCCAGAAAGTCAAGGATAATGCAATCGCTATCGAGGTTTTGCAGAACACAGCAGGCCTCACCGCCCAGGCAGTGAAGGACATTGCCGCCAAGCCCGCCCCGGCTGGCCTGGCCGGCGATGCTCCCCCCATCACGACCTGGGCGGACATGCTTAAGCAACATACCACCTCCACCACCTCCGCCGTCGCAGCCCAGCTCCAGCGGCAGACGCTTGACCTCCGCGAGGAGGCCGAGCTCGCCAAGCGCAGCCTCAACGTCATTGTCAAGAATCTCAAGATGGAGGAAGGTGAGAATTCCGAGAAGCTTGCGCGTGCTTTTGAGAGAGAAATCCTTGATCGCATGGGCCTTACTGGTGAGATCGAGCTGGCCGCCCACCGCCTTCCCCGCGCGCGGGGTAAGGCCGGGCCGCCCCCGCTCCTTCTCACCTTTAAGACCCCGGCGGACAAGATTTCTTTTCTCAGACGCCGCAAGCGGCTCGAGAAGACTCTCTTCACCCTTGACGACGACTTGACCCTGGCACAGCAACAACGACGACGGGAGCTATGGCCGACCTACCACCAGCTCCGGCAGACCAAGGCGGGCCAGCCGGTGTACTGGAAGGGGGCGGCCATCTACGTCGGCCACAAGCCCTGGCAAGCGACCCCCTCGACCACCGCGGCCCCAGCAACTCCAGCCCCAGCCTAGGGGAATACAGCAGTAGTGTAGAATAGTTAGACAGTGGCCTTGTACATGCCCGCCTACTACAGGCACTATATTAGCTGAGGCCTAGCCCTTTTTAGTCATGTACATGTGTGCCTATGATGTGCCACACTCCAGACGATGCCTAGCCTTATTTAGTAATGTTGTGCCCATGCAGGGGGTCACTCTCTGCTGAGAAGCCATGCCATAGCTCTTGTATAGCCATGATGATCTTCCCCCTCACAGGCATGCTCCCCCCTTACCCGGGCATAGCGTGATAGACCATGAGGGTGCGGGTGCCCTGGTGCACCTAGAGCAAGTGTTGTTTACATTCCCACCCTTGCAGGAAGTAGCTTAGAATGTATTATAGGCTCATATGCCCCTTCTCAGGGCTATGTGCTACATATA
>RPFO01000076.1:2123095-2136131 GCA_009746045.1 Mesostigma viride
GTGCTATACGGCGTTGCATTCTCCGCTCAGCAGGTTAGTCATAGATAAAATGAGCATAGCTCACCAAATCCATTTCTGGCCTTGCCTTGCTTTGCATGCATCACCACAAAACATCAAATTTATTACAATATGTGTGCTAGCTCTATACGGTGGAATAACACAGACATGTCTACCAGATGGCAACACGGCCATCTGTATGCTAGGGTGAGCACACTATGTGAATGTGCAGGGCCAGCCCACAGCAGCTGTGCCCCTGCTCTACCCACATCTCCTTACATGGCTAACAGCCGAAAATACGTAGGACATGCAAAAAAGAAAACTTAAACTACCTAGCTATGGGGGTACTTTGTCCCAACCCAGGTTCACCCTCGGGTTAGTTAAACCATTTCCCCCCTGACCTCCCACACAAGGGTGAGGTCAGTTGATAGCTAAAAGACGAGAGGTAAAAACAGGAGGACGTCAAAACTCGACGCCACCGAAGTGGCGCCGGAAAGCCGCTGGGTCAAAACCCAGGGCCTGAGCCCAGAGGGCGGGTGGGATGTCGCGCCCCAGGAGGCTGCGGTGGAGGCCAATGTAGCGCGTGACCGAGAGGGCCGAAGCCCACCGGCCGCGCAGCTGGATGGCCTCCGGCGACTCGCCAGCGATGGCGTCGTGCGTCGCCCCCCCATGCCGGAGGCTGTGAAAAGAAAACATCCCTGGGATGCTCATGCGGGCCTGCACAGCCTCCCACTGCTGCCTAGCCTGGCTGTACGTTAAGCCTCGAAAGAGGAGTGCATCCGGGGGCTGGCCAGCCGTCAGACGTCGCAGGAGCCACAAAGAAAGTGGATCCCGGACGAGGACGTGCTGGGCCGCCCCCTGCGCAGTTTTGGGGTTGCGCAGCACAAGGGCACCGACCATGGGCCCTGGCTCGAGAAGGGGGTGGCCGGGATGAGCCACATCCCGAACCCGCAGCCCTAGCGCCTCGCTAATGCGTAAATACTGCTGGAAAGCAATAATAATCAACGCACTCAAATGCACCTGTCGACGTGAAACTAGCAACAGGGCAGTGAAATAGCAAAGGCGCCAGGGCATAGGCGGAGGGCTGACAGCCGGAACAAGCCGCTGCCAACCTGCTAGCAGGCGGTCCGCCAGTACCCAATTCCGAACAATGTCGGGGTAGTACAGGTGCAGACAGGCCTTGGCATGCTGGCATAAGGTACGCCCCCGCCCGCCTCTGGCATGGTAGACAGCAGAAATCCACTCACAGAAAATGGCTTCGGCGTCAGCTGGGTCGACAGGGCCAGGTGGCGCCCACGCCACGTAGACAGCCGCCGCACGTCGGTACGCTGGCAAGGTAGACACAGGGTTGACTGTGCCCTCCAAAAGTGCCAAGTCCCGAGGGCGTCGCGCCCCCTCAGGCCCAGGGTTGGGATGCACGTCACCACACCGGGTCAAGTCAGGAACCCAAGCGCCACGCCGACTGGCCTTGTCAGCTGGGTTGTGGTCGGTAGCCACCCAGACCCAGTGGCTCTGCATGTCGCCAGCCAGTGACAGAGCGCAGTAGCGTCGAACCAGCTGGTTGAGACGGTAGGAAGACGACCGCCCTCTGACAAACGCCCCCACCACAGCACTGGAGTCTACGAGCCGGACGACTCGCTTACCCCGACACGCCTTGGTCCGGCACGACCACTCGACCCCCTGTGTCGCAGCAATCGCCTCCTTGACGTTGATGTGGTTAGGCTGCCCCCGCCACCGGTAGGACAGTGCCGTACGCCAGTGGCCACTATCCAGCAGGCTGTAGTCCCCCTCCTCCATGCGCTCCAGGTCCCAGTCCTCCCCAGACGTTAAAGCTGTCGTCCGCCACCCCCGCGCTTCGCGCCGGGTCGCCAGCCGGGCACAATCGGCCCCAGGCAGGTCCCTGTAGACCACCCCACCGCCGGAGCCGCTCGCATCACTTGCGACGACCCGGTCAGAAAGGGGCCGGGCCCTGGCCGCCCTCAAAAAGGGGGCCAGGTCGATCGCCGCCTGAAGCTCCTGGCGGGCCCCCGCAGGGAGGCGCCAGCGGCGCCCAGGCAGGGAGGCATTCATGGCTGCTAGCAGCCGGTACGTCTCAGACCACACCGAAAGCATGGGGCGGCACAGCAGATGCATCCACACCCACTTCCCAAGCACAGAACTAAGTTCGCGGTAGTATGTAAACCCGCGATCTAAGATTCTATGAGTAGCGGCGATAACTGCCACCACACGCTCAGGAACAGGCACCACGTCACCATCCCTTTGGTGAATGACCCCCACCGCCTGCACACCAGTCTGCTCTGCTGTCGCCCGTACCACCTTGTCAGACTTCTGCACCAGCCCAACAGCGGCGTAGGCAGCCTGAACACGATCTAGCTGCTGATTCACCCCATCCACCGACGCACAGTGGGTGAAATGGAGGTCATCGATCGTCACAGCATGCATACCTTCCAGATCCTGCCGAGATTCGAAGCACGGCGAGGGCGCCAAGGGCGCAGCAGGGTCCTCCTCCAGCCTCAGCCGGACGGTCTCCCCCGCCTCGTTGGCCTCCGCCACCAGGATCAGCGCGGACATGTTGATGCTCAGCCCACGACTAGCCTCCAACGGCGGCTTGGGGCCACAGCGGTACAACACAGACTGATGCACACACTGGGCCACCGCGACGGCCAGCTTGTTGCCCATTGGCCAGCACAACATCCACGGCCACACCTTCCGACGAGCCCCACTCAGGCCCACCAGATCCGACCACACCGGCATCCACGCACAGTACCGCCGCATCCAAACTGGCAGGCGGAGTCTGTTGTAGTACGAATCCAAATCTGATACGCCCCCAAAAACATCCTCCCCAGCGCGCGTGGGCAAATCGCAAATCACGCCAAGGTGTGGTAAAAAAGCGGGCATAGGATCAGGTAGTGGCATGTTGCCACGCCGGTTGTCCACAATCAGCCGTATACGGCCGTCGGGCTTTCCGACCCCAAAAGTACCGTTCACCATAGGCGGCTCCTCCTCAAAAAATCCACCCAAAATCCCCCTCTCCACACACACCGTGCAAACCCGCGCGAACTCCTCCATGCTACACCCCCGCGAGATCCGCATCGACTTCTGCAAGATCCGCTCTGCTGGGCTCAGCGTCCGTACCATCCTACTCTCATCATTCAAAATTGCTCCCCAAGAGGGGGGTAGTAAGTTCAGCACATCCACTTGGCCACCTTCCCCCGGACCAGGCAAAGCCAAGCGTGCGGCCACTAACGGTTCGTAAGGGGCTCCTTCAGCATATTCACCCCCATCCACTACAGATCCTGCCATTGCCGCTACGGAACCACCGTTCCGGCGGACAAAGGACCTGCAAGCATCATCGATCCCATCTAGGGCCGCCTGCTGCAGAGGCCCGGGCACACGGGCTGAATCTACAGCAGGCGGGTCTCGCCCCCCCCCCCCATCCAGTTTAACGCCCTAACCGTCTGACAGGCTAGTGTGCGAGCATTAAAAGCCCGACTCATCCTATCGCGCCTACGGCCTGAGCGTACCTGCTGCCACCAGTCACGAGGTGGCAGGGGTGCTGGAAGAGGTAGTGGAAGAAGGCACCGCTCCCTCACTTGTTGTTGTTGGACGGGCCGCCCTGCCCCTTCTTGCCGGGACCCTGCTCCAGCTTGTGCTGCAGCTTCCCCATGCTCATCGCCGCCCGCACCGCCGGAGACGCCAGCATTGCTCCACCCTCCTGGAATGGCAGCATTGCCGACGGCGTCCCCTTCCAACCCGTCGACCCCACATCCACCAGCTGGCATGCCGTGATCAGCTTTGCCAGGTACTCGGCTGCTGCCAGCTCCAGAATTACTTCGGAGCGTGGCGTGGCCCAGTAGCCAAATTCTGTCACCATCGTGTCCAGAATTCCTGCCATCTGCAGGAGCAGCATCCGCCTCTCCCCGCTGGCTGAGCTGCCGTGCATCGTCAGCATTAACGATGCACGGATGGACTTCCCCCCCACGCTCTCCGCGTAGTCCAGCATTCCTGGCAGCACCGCCTCCAGCATGTTGCTCACCAGCACCGGCACTGCATGCCCACTCAGCGCCACCCCCTTCGTGCGCGCCAGCCTGCCAGCAGCCGTCGCTGCGGCTGGGCTTGCAGCTGCTGGAGTCTTTGCCTGGTCCAGCAGCTTCGACATAGCCGATATTAGGTCGCCAATATCTCCGCCAGTGCGGGCGTTGCCCGGCCGGGATGGAAGCCCTCCAGCTGGCGTTGCATAGCCCGTCTCGGTCCCCAGCAGCCGACCTAGGTTTCGGTCCAGGTCCGCCACAGCCTGGTCGATCGCCCCAGGAGCGCCATCGTCCTCCCCAGCGCCCGCTCCACCATGCCCCGCCCCTCCGCTTCCACCTGCCGAAGGGGGAACACCCCCCGTTCCCACCGCACCTGCTGACACTGGTGGGTCCGGCTCTGCAATAGCCTCCCCCAGTTGCGCTGCTAGCACATCGGCCAGGGCCTCCTCCCCATCCCAGTCGCTGACAAACCCCCGTTCCTCCAGGACGTCCATGACGTTCTTGGCACGCCCCGGAGTGAGCTTCTGGATCCGCTCTAGCCAGTTCCCCTCCCCTAGGATCTTCTGAACCGCAGTGGCGGCCTCCTTTGGGGTGCATCCCTCCTTGGCTGCTTGCTTGAGTTTCGCTAGGAAATTCCGGTCTGGGGCTGTCACTGTGGACATGGTAGGTTATACTGCTTGATGTGTTATCTTGCGTTTTGTTTTTTGTGTTGTGGTCACGTGAGGTTCTCAGGCAAAAGAAAACAACCTGCTTCCCTAGAATGGAAGCCCACCCTTTATAGCAACCACCTCTCCAGCCAACCCCTACCTGGGTGGCTGGGGTACGGGTGCCAGCACAAAAAATATTTTTTCTAAAATTATTTTTTCTTTTGGTGCTATACGGCGTTGCATTCTCCGCTCAGCAGGTTAGTCATAGATAAAATGAGCATAGCTCACCAAATCCATCCATCCATCCATCCATCCATCCATCCATCCATCCATCCATCCATCCATCCATCCATCCATCCATCCATCCATCCATCCATCCATCCATCCATCCATCCATCCATCCGGCCATCCATCCATCCATCCATCCATCCATCCATCCATCCATCCATCCATCCATCCATCCATCCATCCATCCATCCATCCATCCATCCATCCATCCATCCATCCATCCATCCATCCATCCATCCATCCATCCATCCATCCATCCATCCATCCATCCATCCATCCATCCATCCATCCATCCATCCATCCATCCATCCATCCATCCATCCATCCATCCATCCATCCATCCATCCATCCATCCATCAAGTTAACGTAAAGGATTTACGTTAGATGGATAGAGATTGTTACGCTCTTTCCAACGGCACCTTGAACGCCTCATTTGGTTAAGGAACGTAAAAGTTATGACGTTTCCTAGGCTGTGCCGACAGTACCCGGCGCGCCACTGTGGGCGCGTACGGACACAGGATGTACAAGTGTCACTTTGATAGTCCGCAGGACGTTGACAGGACTTGTACAGGACTTGATGGTCAATTGATAGGTAGGCGCACTGTAGCGCGCCAGGACCTATGAGACAATTGATGCTGACTAGTGTACGGATAGGTCCACAGGACTAGCCGTATGGACAATTGATAGATCTGCGCGCCAAAGGCGTGCCAGAGTCTGTGTAATCAATTGATTGACAGTTCAGCTGTGACAGTGCAGCTGAATACTTGGACGCGTCCCTAGTAAGCTATATGAGTGACTTGGTCACACCGGGACGCTAGTTCTTGCGTGCACGTTCTCTTGGCACTGCGACCCTGTCGTCTGTGCTGCGTGCAGTCTTGGAAGTGACGTGACTTACGTCTGTGTTTCCTGATTATTAATAAAGGCAACTTCCTGCAAGAACCATGGCGGAATTCGTGGCATTCTTACCCTCACAACTCGTATTACACGCTCTGTCAAAAAGATGCCAAATTCGGAAGAATTTCGGATTCCGGACGATGAGGAAATAGCCGCTCCGCCGGCTGGTTCTTCGTCAAGACCGACGGTGCCGTCGTGGCAGCAATTGCTCGACGAAGTAACGGTCTCGCTCGACGAGCTTCATCGTCAGCAGCGTGCAGCTCACGCATTGCTCGGGGATAACCCCGAGGACCCCGATTTGCCAGCACTGGTGCCGGCAATCCGCAACCTGTTGGACCAGATTCGAAACATTTTATCGACATTTACGGTCCAGGTGCGGGGAGGTTTGCGGTCGGTGACCGAAGTCACGACTGCCATTGAGGAGTTGGACAACGTCCTCTCTTCACTCACCGGTTACCAGAGAAACCTGCAAAACTGGGCATCGCTACGCACGGGGGGCGCGCCGGCGGTGTCGACAAATTTGTTTCAGGATCTCGCGCTGTTATCGCTGCTCACTCGCGGCGTACGCAGTCGCGAGCGCCAGGTTTTAATTAACCTGGTGGCATTTCTCGCCTCTGTGCGAGAGTGGATTCCCGCGGGGTGGGAATTATTGACGATCTTTACACATCCTCTGCGCCTCGTCGCGCGTCGGCGCGTCGCAACTTACGCGGCGGGGAGCACGCCGGTTTTAATTCATACCGGTGCAGGTCCGGAGCTGGATATGGAGGATCGTGAGTTCGTATACACGTACTGCGACTTCAGGGGCCTTGACTACTAGTCGGCCTAATTTTCTTCTGCAGTACTCGTCGACATTTTTTTTGTCGAATTTTCAGCGGCAATTCGCGGGGCGGCAGCGACACCGGCGCAGGCGGCAGTGGCGACACAAAAATTTTGTACATATTTTCTGCTGCTTTGTTAAGGTGTTCTTTGAATAGCTGGTAGTGCAGGATGGCTGAGGGACGCCGTAGCAAGGGTCCAGCCAGTGGGAATAATAATGGGGGTGCTGGTAGTGGAACCGCTCACGTAGATGACGTGGGGCTTACCGGAGAGATTACCAACCTTCCTCACAATAATAATAATGCACAAGCTATTCATGGCTTTGATCTTACCACACAGGGTCTTTTAATTGTCAATCAGTTGCAGCCTGTAACCTCAGACTCCAAGCCTAAGCAGGCTGAAGAGTTTGTGGAGGGATTGGAAGGGTTCCCTAGCTTGTACGGTGGTACAAATTACTATCAAATCTGGATAGGCAGTAGCACTTTTGGCAAGTGTACTGACCAGATTAAGGACCTAACCAGGGAGTGCAAAAAGGCCAATAAGGCCTGGGCACTGTACGTGGCTGAGCTGAAGGAGCTGCTGGAGGACCAACGCAAGAAGGTCGGCATCCATTGGCAGGACAAGTATCAAGGGTGGGAGGTCAAGGGGGACCTGATCCAGAACTTTCTCAACTATTGTAAGATGGTTGAGGAGGGCAGGGCTCACGGCTTTAATGTCGCTGATAACATAGCCCTAACCAACTGGCTCAAGGTTTCTGGGCTGGATAAGGCGACACGTGGCTCCTTAAAAGTCATGTGTGCCCCACACTCTACCCTGAAGGCCTACAAGGTCATCATTAAACAAGCTCTCGAGGCAGAGGAGCTGTTTGAGGGTGGAGTGCCAGCAGTGAAGGCTACCCAGGCAGGCGGGCGTACCCAGGGTGGCTCCAAGACGTCTGAGGCTGACCGAAGCCAAGGAGGGCGTAGGGGCAACCATCACAAGCGCAAGGGAGATCATTCACCTGATTCTGACAGGAGGTCACACTCCAAGTCGGTGTTCAGGCGGGTGGGTGGTCAGCCCAAGCAGGGCAACGCGTCTGACAATGGGGGCAGTGGCCAGGGCAAGTCCAAGATACAATGCTACCTGTGCAAGGGGTGGGGGCACATCAAGAAGGAGTGTCCCAGCTTCAAGAAGTCCCAGGGCCAGGGCAGCAACAAGAATAACAACAACAACAAGAAGAACAACAACAAGTCCCAGGCAGGCCAGCCTTCAAAGGGCAGTCAGCAAGAAGACAACAAGGAGCAGTGACTGTCTGAGGCAACCCCTACACACCTTAATTCACCCAAGGGGGAGGCCAGGTGCTCCAATGCAGATTTTATATCTGGGCAACAAGAGGGTGATCTCCAGGTTCAGTGTGGCCCCAGGTCACCTGGAGAGGTACAGGTTCCTATGAAGACGTCCTTGACAGCTGATGCAGCTGTAAGTATGTCTGACCCTATGCATCCTCGTGCTGGGCACGAGGGTGGACCTCTCATTTTGAGAGAAACCAATGTACAACCACAGAGGGGTGTGAAGGCCTCTGGTGGTATGCATGTGGTCCCTGCTGGCGGTCCAGGTGTTGGGCATGAGCAGGGTGACTCAGGCTCTGAGTCAGAACAGGATGGAAGTCAGCATGGTGATGCTGGACAACCTGACAGCACAGTCCTGACTGTGCCAGGGACTGCTTCCTCTGTGTACCAGGAGTTGGGTGCCCGAATCCACAACATGTTTGGGCATGCCACTTCTCTGTCAAACAACTTTGCCTTCCGTATGGGCAGGGCACCCCTTCTTAAGGCGTGTCAGCAAGCTGCCTCACGGTGTAAGTGCCAGTTGTCCTCCAACAAGCCCAGGAAATCACATGCCAAAGCTCTACCTCAGAGCATTGGTGATCTGCAGTGTGATATCCAACACATCAGGGGCATGCAACTGTTGGTGTGCGTGGACAGGTACACGAAATACAAGGTGCTGGAGCATTTACCTTCTATGAAGAACAGGTACTTGCTGGCTGCCCTGCAGAATGTAAGAGCCAAGTTTCCTACCACAAGGATCCAGGTGGACATGCAGTTTCAGCATCTCAAGGGTGATCCTACCCTTCCTGAGTTGCTGGTTACACCTAGGGAGGCTCATGGGCAGCAGGGTGCTATCGAGAGGGCAATCCAGGAGGTCAAGAAATTGATCATCTCTGAAGACTGGGTACCCTTGTCTGCACCTGCACTTGTCAGGAGTGCATGGCTGAGGAACGTGGAGCAGCAGCTGAACAGCAGGGTTAACTTCTACTATGATGGAGTTGCTGTCAGCCCAATGGGTCTATATCATGGCCTGTGCCCACCACATGTGCTGGAGGGCTGGAAACATGCTGCACATGTCACCTTTGCCAAGCTGAGGGAGAAGGACCGGGGTTGGAAGATGCTGGAGCCACAAGTGGGTCAGAAGGTCCTAGCTTGGAAGGAACCTAGCCTTTATGGCAAACGTGGTAGCTGGAGTCCTGGGGTGGTTACCCAGGTTGATGAAGCTAGCCACGCATGCTTGGTCAGCATGGAGGACGAACCAAAGCATGTACACCGGCTGAGTTGGTCATATGTCAAGCCTAACCTGATGAATGAGGGCAGTCAGGCACAAGGCTCACAGGATCTGCAGGATTTTCAGGTCCCAGGTGACATCACTGACGCAACGACCACATCTGTTGCAGGGGAATCTGTCAGCCCTGGCCAGGTTGCAGAGGTACTTGTTGAACAGGCTGCAAGGTCAACAGCTGGGGAGTCAACTGTCAAGCCCAAGGCACTAACCAAGCCCAGGGGGACAAGTTTGGCTGGATTGATTGGGGCTCTACAAAGGGCCAAGAAGCAGCCCAAGGTAGCCAAGCTCAGGTGGCATGGCAATCTGGGGCTGGACACTGCCTTAGAGGTAGACACTAATTCTCAGGTCTCCATTATTGGGACCAGGGCTGCAGCAGGGTACAGCATGTCTGAACCCAGCTATCAGTTTGTGTCTGACTTCAGTGGCGGGGTACACGTGAAGGTACTGGGTGAGGTATTCATTCCTATCCTTGGACAGGACACTGCTTTTTGTGTCTTGGAGGGCTATCAAGGACCTGCTCTTCTGGGGCAGAATTTCCTATGCCAGGATGGGGTAGTGATCACGTCCTCTCTCCTGACTAAGGAAGGGGCTGGTCAGGTCCCACTGATTAATTTCAGGACCACTCACCTATCACGTGCAGTAACCAGGACGGTTAAGCGTGTGCAAGTGTGCCAGGGGCAGGAGCCCTTGGTTGATGACCTCATACTGCCAGCTGCTAGTCATCCAAGCAGTTTGGGCATTGGTCCTCACTCACTTGCTGGACACAGCCCTATCAACTACCAAGGCCTGGTGAAGCTCATGTCCTCTCCCATTATGTGTCCCCAGGTCACACTGGGTCTGATTAAATCTGGGGAGGACTGGATCTCCAAGAAATGCGTGGAACCTGTCAATGACCTGCCTCCTGCACGACGTCTACTCAAGCTCAAGTTTGTCATCAAGATGAAGGAGGTGGACGGGGTCAAGGTACCACATGTCAGGCCAGTGCTGAATGAGTTCAAGGGTACTGGTGAGTGCACTGCTGAGGAGTTGTATACCCCTGGCATGCTGCATGATACTTGGAGGCTGCTGCTGTGTGTCTTTCTAGGCCTTCTCAACAAGGGCTTGGACTATGGCTCAGTGGTGATAGACTTCAAGAGGGCATTTCTGGAGGGTGATGCAGATGTGGCACAGGAAAAGTGGGAGGGCAAGACGCCTTTCTATGTTAGGGTGCCTGCTGTATGGAAAAGGGACATCCACACGGAGTTCCTTAAAATCCTCAAGGGCCTGGAGGGCCTGAGGTCAAGTCCAATAATCTGGAGGGAGACTCTCAACCGTTTCCTGAAGGAGCATTGCAACTTGAAGGTCTCTCCTGTAGACCCCTGTCTGTTTCTGGGGCAATGGGAAGGCCTGCCAGTGTATGCTTCGCTGCACGGGGATGACCTACATCTGATAGCTCCCACGTCGTGGCTTAAGGAGCTGATCTCCATCATTAAGTCCAAGTTTCCTCTGGGTAGGGAGCAATGGCAGGTGGAGAATGAGCCTCTGCTGTTTGTGGGCATGGAGGCCACACTGGTGAAGAAGGGAGGGGAGTGGCGTATGCTGCTGGTGGGGGGCAATGACTATCAAGAGACCCTCATTAGCAAGCTTCCTCCAACCATCACACAGGCACTGTGTCCCATGGTGAGGGGCATGGTTGCTTGGGTGGCAGGCATTTCCAGGCCAGACCTTATGGTCATAGCCAGGTTGCCTGATGACATGCTGGTGGAGCTAGGGTCTGCCAAGGTGGCTGATCAGGTCAGGGCTTCATCTGGCATTCTGTTGTCTGCAGTGGATTTATCACAACCCATTTGCATGGAGCTGTATGTGGATAGCTCAATGGACAGCAGGCAGGTCTCCAAGGTCAGGGGCAGGGCTGCAGGGCTCTTTGTGCTCAGACAGGAAGGCCTGGGGAGTTTGGTGAGCTGGTTTAGTCGCCTGCACAAACGGGTGGCTGTCAGCAGTGATGTGGCAGAATGCAGGGCTATTTGTGAAGGCATTCACACAAGCCTTTATCTGAAGGAGTTGCTTCATCAGATGACTTCTAACACTCCTTGGCCACTTCAGGTTACCACTCTTCTAAAAACAGACTCCATGGGGATGGTGCAGTTTGTGCACAGGCAGATGGCCAGAAGTAGGGACTTGGATTATCTCCTTCTTAAGGAGTTGTCCTCCTTGGCCAATATTGAGCATATCCCTGGGGTTGACAATCCTGCTGATGCTTTGACCAAGCTAGTGCAGAAGGCAGCAGTGCAATACAAGGTTCTTCAGTCTCTGATGGACCCATCTCAGCAAGCTGTCTAAGCTGGTGCATGGTTATAGGGCATTGGAGAGCAGATTGTGTGGTAGTGTCAGCATTGTGACTGGCATAATACCTGTATTTTAGTCTGTACTAAGGCTCATGGACCATGGTACACTCACTCTGATTTTAATCAGGATACAGCCAGGTTTTGGCTGGGGTTCATGCTGTTGACTACACAAGGTTGACAGGTCCATTACAGACCATGTATTCTATTTTAAAAGAAATGTATATTTGTACATACTCTCACAATGGTCTGGGAACCTTTATTCTGGGGTTTATAGGGCGGGGTTCGATTCCCTGGTATTATGTTTCTACAAGCTGGCCTGTTCAGGTGTTTGCCTGTTCAGACTTCCCTAGTTCCCCAGGGCAGGATTTAATTGTTGCCTATGTGTTTCATTTTGTCATTTGTTTGCTGTGGCAGTTTACCATCTGGCAAGTAGACGGGCGCCGTAAGACGGGCGCCAATAGACCCCTGTTGAGAGAATGACAGGCAAACTATTGTAATACGCCTTACTTTGTCAAGTGGTATTTTAATTGTCATGGATTTATTGTACTTATATTGAATATGTACTGGGTTTTATGGGATTAGTATCTGGGATTAATGTAACTCACCGCCAGAAGGTCATTGTACTGGAGGCTCTACCGAGGTGATGGGATTAATTCCTGGAGAAGACCTCATAGAATTAACCTGTATGTATTTAATTTTGTGTGCTTCTAATATCTGGTGGTACTCTGTAATGCCACTTCCATAGGTTTTCTCCATTTCTCATGAAATGGTTTTCCCTGTGGCAGATCTGTTTCTTTTCCAGTTCCTTAAAAGAAAGGGCTGGGGGAATGGCATGGCCATTAAAGACATCTGTTCAAGCTTCAAGCTGGAGTGAAGGACATTTCAAGCTACTTCAAGGGTCCCTGGCAGGGGATGTGATCCCTAAAGAAAAGAAGGGATTGGAGTTAACGTAAAGGATTTACGTTAGATGGATAGAGATTGTTACGCTCTTTCCAACGGCACCTTGAACGCCTCATTTGGTTAAGGAACGTAAAAGTTATGACGTTTCCTAGGCTGTGCCGACAGTACCCGGCGCGCCACTGTGGGCGCGTACGGACACAGGATGTACAAGTGTCACTTTGATAGTCCGCAGGACGTTGACAGGACTTGTACAGGACTTGATGGTCAATTGATAGGTAGGCGCACTGTAGCGCGCCAGGACCTATGAGACAATTGATGCTGACTAGTGTACGGATAGGTCCACAGGACTAGCCGTATGGACAATTGATAGATCTGCGCGCCAAAGGCGTGCCAGAGTCTGTGTAATCAATTGATTGACAGTTCAGCTGTGACAGTGCAGCTGAATACTTGGACGCGTCCCTAGTAAGCTATATGAGTGACTTGGTCACACCGGGACGCTAGTTCTTGCGTGCACGTTCTCTTGGCACTGCGACCCTGTCGTCTG